>PVHY01026820.1:0-16881 GCA_004024945.1 Uropsilus gracilis
GGGAGGGGAAGGGAGGGGAAGGGGCACAAGAGATTAAGATGGTTCACAGGTGATAAGATGGTGGGAGAAACTCACGATAGACAATGATGTGAAATATATATATATATATATATTTTTTTTTTTTTTTAAAAAAAGATTGGCACCAAACAGGCCATTCTCTATTTGGTTGTGGACACACCTTCCAACTCAAAAAACAAGGAGTCACAGATTTCCAAGTCCTCAAGGCATCAATCAATGGAGACCAAGTGACAACACGTCTGTCCACTGTCATGACATACAAAAGCACGACCAACATCCAGAGATGTCAGAACTTGTAAAAAGGCCTCCATGGGTGCTAAGAGCATCTTGGGATTAGCTTTGCTGGGGGACCAGTAACGCCTACGCCAGTCTAGCCTGTGCAGCGGTGATCTACAGACGACGTCAGCACGCGTGGTACCATGTTTTTCAAATCTGGTTGAAAAGCAAGTTCTAGATTAAATATTTAAGCATCTTAAAAGTCTTTCATGGAAGCTGAAGAAAACACCCAAGACCACCACCAGCAATTCCAAACTTTTGGCTGTTTTCTTTGACAGACACTCATTTTACCCCTGATTATCTTTCTTTTTTCAGATGGCAAGACTGCTAGCCTCAGCCATTACAAGTGTTCTGGATGCAGGACGGGCCCCAAGCTGATCTTCACAGACATATAACTAGAACACAAGACAGCCCTCAAGGTCCCTGGAGAACTCGGTAACTCACACCTCATTGCACTGAGCCTTGCTCGTGCCCCTATATGAATATTTCTATATGGTTCCACAGGTTGAAGCAAACTGAACTAGGATGAGCTGGAAATCTTAGCTACAGAAAACGGAAGGAGAGTCAGGGACTGAGCTGATGTGCTCGGGAACTTCCTCCAACCCTGCTCCTGGGGAAGGAGGCACCTAAAGTCTGCAGTGATGGGTCACAAGGGGAGTAGGAGAACTCTAGGATGCTACCTGAGGGGAGCAATCAGACTGAATAGCAATGAACAGCGCTATAAGAAAATAAATTAATTGGACTTAATTATATAAAATTGCTCTGCTCAGGCCCCTGGTCCCCGCCTTCCTGCCTTGCCCCCTCCAGGACCTGGCACAAGGGAGTGTCATCCTGGACGCCTGATCGGAACACCTGTCTCCACCTCTGTCCCAAGTGGATCTTTCCCTGGCACCTCTGTCTACACCCTGCTCCAAAGCCCTTTCTAACTCTCCCCAGAGGGCCTCCCCCCGCCCCCACGGTGGGCTGAGGGTGTGATGAGGTACCTGGTATCACAGGTCATGGTGTGACATTGTCAGTTATCACTGGTCCAGTCTGACACCCCCCCTAATTTGGGGGGCCACGTCTGAGGAGTAACTCTCCCCAAAGGGCTTCCCCCCCATGGTGGGCTGAGGACCTGCTGAGGTGCCTGATATCACAGAGTTCACAGTATGACGCTGTCACTTATCACTTGTCCTGTCTGACACCCCCCTAATTTGGGGGGGCCACATCATGAGGATGTAGGGAGTGACTGTCCTCAGAGGGCTTCCCCCCACGGTGGGCTGAGGGCATGCTGAGGTGCCTGATGTTGTCACACTTCACAGTGTGATACGGTCACTTATCACTAGTCCTTTCTAACACCCCCCTAATTTGGGGGGCCACATCGTGAGGACATGAGGAGTGACTCTCCCCAAAGGGCTTCCCCCCATGGTGGGTTGAGGATGTGCAGAGGTGCCTGATGTTGTCACAGAGTTCACAGTGTGACACTGTCACTTCTCACTGGTCCTGCTGACACACCCCCAATCTGGAGGGGGGGAGCCACATCATGAGGAGCAGATCCACCAAGGGGCTCACCCACAGAGCCTGTCCCTCAGGAGACCACCAGCCAGGGCGCGGCCACTCAGGTCGGCCGCCAGAGGAGCGAGCAGCCGTTCTAAATCCACTTTACAAACACCCCTATTTTGTCAGGGAAACCAGGTCCCTGCTTCAAGTCTGGACTGACACAAGCTTCCCCCACTGGCAGAGGCCTCGGCACGCATGGTTACGAAAGCTATGTTTAGTCTCCAGCAAAAATAAACTGCAATTCAGTCAAAACTCATAAAAATTCATACTTTTCATATTAAGGGATGGAGAGGAAATGTTTCCGAAAAGCTCCCCATTCCAACAGGACTGGTTATAGCAGCTACTTTTAGAATTAAAAACGAACAAAATTCGAAGAGGCCCGAGCCTGCTATAAATCTCTTATCGTCACCACCATTTTGTCACGATGAATCCTCTGAAAACTGAAAATCATTACTTTCTTTCCAGGAAAATTAAGCCAGGTAAAGAAAATTAACTGCAAGTGTTCTTTGCATTCAAGACTCGCTTGACAACATCAGCTCATTTCTTTTCAAACCTCTTTCTTCCAGGTAAACTTTTCCAGTATCTCATCTCTCACAGAGCTCAAACTATTTCAGAAATGACAATGGACATCCAGACCTCACTCTTCCTAGTGTGTACCTGGCTCAGGCTCTCCTACCAGTTAAATAAAATCCTGAAGGAGCAAAAAAAAAAAACCCCACTGGCTATCCATGTTTGTGTCTATCACAGCACTCGAGAAGGGCTCGGGGCACAAAATACTTAGCTTCTTGTTCCCTGGCAGAAGAAAGAATTCTAGCATGCAGAGAAAGTGTTCTCATCTTTCCCATGCAAATTTCTATGGACTTTAAAAATAATTAGTTAAGGACAAAGAGTTCAGACCCATAACATAATGCAAAGAGTTCACGTCTAACCCCCTCTTCCCCCCAATACAAAACTCCATAAAGTCTGAAAATGATGCAAATAAAGATGTTCACTCCAGAATGATTTATAATCATCTCACATCAGATGCAGCCAGGGAAGAGGCAGGGAATCCCTCCTGGAAACACCATCTCGCTGTAGGAGGGAGGACTAGTCAAACGCCAAGTAATACCTGAATCAAATGCAGCCTGTTGTTATATACAGGCAGAGCAAGACTGCTCTGTTCATATCTCAATTTTATGTAAAAACACAGATATGAAAAAGGGTGCCAGGAATACGCTGAGCACATGCTTGTGTTTTGCTGTAAATCTATGAGCGACTTCAATTTTTCCTACATTTTTATTATCTTGTTCTATCTTTATGACTAAAAATGGAAATATTTTCTTTCTTTTGATCCCCCCCACAATTCCAGATGACATATTGATCACAGAAATGAGCTCTGCTAGAAATAAAGAGCCACACATCAGGAGCGATTGCTTGATTTTTTCCAACAAAATGAGGTGATAAACACTAACCAAGGTCTCAAACGCCCAACTAGTTTTGAGGGCAACAACAGTGATTCTGTATGTCTAAAGGAAGGTTACACTGAGACCCCGCCTCCCCCAGCACCCCCACTCACCCCCACCCTTGCATTTCACTCCTAACAACTTCCTGGTTCACCATGAAAATTTACTAGGAAAATGTGCAAGTTGGTTTCCTTTATTTAATTAGTATGTTCAGCAGCAGTTTCAATTCCAGTAAAGTGCTATAAACATTTCCTTTGTGCAAGCCACCATATCAAGGACTGCAGAGAATTAAAAGAGGCAAAAACACAAAAAGTCCACGCCTTTCAGATTCTGATCTAGCAGGAAGAGGGGGAATTCTGGAATGCATTGCCAGATTGATCATAATTGTTGAAGCAAATGCAGAGAAAATGCTCTTGGAGGTCAGAAATAGTCACCTGCTTGGAAAGCAAGATTGCATCCTGGACCAGTCACAGGACTGAATGAAGGCAGAGAAGAGAGGAAGGTGAAAAGAAGAAAAGCCGAAGCTCCACCAGCATTCGTGGTGTCTATGGGATGAGGCTTGAGTGAGGGAGAAGGAAGAACAGAGCCAAGGAAGGTAAAGCAAGTAGGACCCACAGATCAATATGGTAAAGGAGCCAAGAACCAGAATCGGCGGCTGAAGGGGAAGGCTGTGTGGAAGTGGCTGAAGTTTTCAATGAGATCCACGAGCTTTTCTGAAGCCCATTTTAGTGAAATGCTGTGAACAAGATCCAAACCGCCGAGAGGGGAGAAAAAAACAAAAACTTTGGGAAAAGAGGTGTTTCTAAGGAAACTTGGTTGGAAAAGAAAGAGGGATGAAAAGAGTGGAGTGGAGCAAACAGAGGAAGATGTGGCATAGGGCAAAAAATAACAGATTTTATAGATGCAGTTTAGATCCCTAATCAGTAGCTCTTAAATTAAATCTAGGTGAGCCAGACCTCATCAGGTGAAGTCTTCAGTATGCCCAGGTCTCTCCTGAGGTTAGAATATTGAAACCTTAGAGGGACTCACCATTTCTGATTTAAAGCAGCCAACTGTCAAGAATTCCACAATCACAGAATATAAATTCCATAACAACTTAGGGGGTGCTTAGAAGCTGATTCTTCCTGATTTAAGTCAGCTCTTTCCCCTCTCACCCAGCCAAACCCTTGACTCAGCCTTAAATGACCTGAGCAAGGAATTCATTCCATCATGCCTGGACCTCCAAAGCCATCAGAGGGCAAAGTATTGTCCTAACCACAACTATGCAGCCATGCGCAGTGCAAGCGTAGTAAGGACAGAGCAGATACACCTCCTGTGCTTTCGTGGTTGTCTCTTCCCCATGACACTGCACTTCACAGACCTGTAACAAACCCATTTAGGTCTATTCCTGCATATCAAGAAGTCTGCTCCACCTTCTTGCTCTCACTTTCCATTGTACCCAACCTGGCTATCTTTGATCTAACTTAATGACAATTTCATGAGGATATTTTTAAAACTAAGTTTTCGAAGAGAAGGTCCAAGCTGCTGTGTTTCCAGTAACACTAAGCATGTCAGCATGTCAAAGAATTTTCCTGCAAATATGCACCATCCTTGAATTCTGAGTCCCTTTCACTGAAAACTCAGAAGTGTTCCACAGAGACTTGTTTGTTTATTGAGAAGAGTAAAGCCTCCATGATCTGGTTCAGATTCTCTCTCTCTCTCAGATTCTCTCTCTCAGTCTCTCTGTCAGACTCTCTCTCTCTCTCTCTTCCTCCCACCCCGGCCACCATCCTGTCTTTGTGGATTTCTTTAAAAACAATTCTCTATCCTTGCATTTGTAGATTTTTACTAGAAAATCTCAAATCACTCATCTCCTTCCTTAGTCTCTCTGAACTTGTTAAGTCTACTCTACATGAAAATGTCAATTCCCTTTAGCTCATAGACTTACAGAATTCATTAACTCTGGTTTGATTCCTTAATTCCATGCATCCCTTCTTCTTTGGGGGCATCCAGAATTCCCATGGAAATGGGAGCTCTTGGACCTCTTTTCCACATTTCATACACTCTTACTCAAGGTCTCTGTTTCCTCATAGTTTCTCTTTCTCATGAGTTCTTCCCCTGTTTTGCCAGAGGTAAATTCAGTTTTGATCAGGACACATGACTTTTGAGAAATGTTCTCGCTGGAGACTTTAGAGTGATTGGTTGTTGCTGCTCTTTTATTCTTATTTCCAAACTTTCACCCTCTTCTTGAGTTGCTGACACAGGATCCTGGCCAGGCTGGAGGTCGGGCAGACAGGTGACACCGGAGATTCTCTCCAGCACTGGCCAGGTCAGCCTGCAAGGCCGTCCAAATGGGGTCATTGGGCCTAGAGATATGAGCAAGAGCGCTAGTCCCTGCGAGCCACACAAAGAAAGGACCAGCTTGGCCCAAATATAATCCTCCCTCTCCTCATGAGGTCTCAGGCCAGCATGGACTTCCTCTCTGCTGGAGGGTCTCTGAGCACAGCTGGTGGCTGAGTCTCCAGTGGTCCCCTGATGCTGTCGTATGCAAAACCTTCTGCACCCACACCCTGTTCTGAAAACCCCTAATCCACCTATGTGCTTGAGACTCCCTCCAAGGATCCATCTTCTTGAGTTTTCCCCAGCAGAGTCAGCAACTGATGGAGGAAAGTTTCAGAAACACAAAAGAAGTAGAATGTAGAGCAAATCAGAAAGGTTTGCCCTCAGGGTTCATGAGGCACACACAATCAAAAAATCAAAGAATCACATTTTAGTGGCCATGACTGCAAGTAAGTGTGCAGAGTAGAGCTCTCAGACAATGGAGCAAGGGCCAGCATCACCTGAGAACTTCCTAGAAGTACGAAGTTTGTGCTCTACTCCAGACACGATGAACCAGGGGGCAGAGCCTAGCAATGTTTTACCAAGCTCCCGCCCTCCACCCACAGCAGTTTTGGATACACAAGCAAGTGTGAGGACCACTGCTGGAGGAGATAGAAAACTGGTTATATTTGAAAAGATTTACAAATAACAAACTCTCTTTTCTTCCATGAATGGAGGTAAAGCTCGCCACATTCTAAGAAAACGTAAATTCATATAGGGATCGGAGGAAGCAGCAACGTATAAAAACACCACTGAGAAGAAAGAAGGCTGAAAAGGCTAAGGTCCCCATCTTTGAGTGTGTGGAGCCAGCAATGAGTCTCAAATATGCACTGATGGTTTTATCTCTTCGTCATGGTCTCACGGGCCACAAAGAGCTATTCAGAAGACACCAAGTGAATGATTTTGTCCCTTATAAAGAGGGACATCCTTTGTAAAGCTCTATCATTAACTGAAAGTTTTGGCTTCCTGAACTCTTGAAGCACATTTACCACATGGACGACTCATGGAAGAAGCGCAAAACCCCTGGAAGCATCCGTGCTTTACACAAAGTCTGTACAACAGGCCTAGCCAGGCTCAACGGAAAGCCAAGAGCACAGTCAGGATAGAGCCCTGGCCTCCCAATTCCTTGCTCCTTTCTTCTCATTCCCAACACTGAGTTGACTCCCTGTTTCTCGAAACACTGCTAGTCCAAGACCTGAAGTCGATGTGGAGCAAGTCAGCATCTGCCCTTGTGGAAGTTGGGAGAGGCTGGTCCCCAGGGGGCTTCCCTCTCTCTGGAAAGGAGCATCAAGTTTGGCAAACAGAAGGCAAAGAGTTGGCCCAGCCTTGACCCTTCCTTTTAGGGACTCAGACAAACTCAAGGCCAGGTGGCCTGAAAACACCAGGGGACCACTCCATAAAGCTGGATCTACCAACAGGTAGCAACAGTGGTTGCCAAGTGAGCCAACAGGCAGTCAGACCCTATAAAAGGAGAGGAAGGGGTCCTCTCAGGTTTTGAAGTTGCAGGTTAGTGAGCTGTGTGCAGGAGCTAAGGGGCACAGACTTGGCAAGCACCTTGGGGGCATCAGGCTCCAACAGAGCTACCTACCCACAAATGGTGTCTCATCGGGAGTTGGGGGGGGCAGATGGCAAGACCTTGGAGACCACGCTGGCTGTGCTAATGAGGGTGACATGACCACCTCCCAAGGGCATTGTGAAGATTTTCTAAGTGAATACACGTAAGGGCTTAGAACCGAGTCCTGACATATAAACATTCACTTGATGTCTCTTTGGCCAGAGACTACAACACACATCCACTCCAGTGAACTAACATTTCCCTCCCACCTAACTCATTGAGTGAGAATTCACTTAGATGCCAAGCCGTGAGATTCCCCAGCCTCCTGCGCAAGAGCCAGGAAGCCCAGCATTCTCTCTCTGCAGAGCAGCTCAGATCCCTCTCCCACAGGCTCCGAGCCAAGTTCTCTGATGCGTCTGACAGTCCTCTTAAATATCCCTTTTCATCCTCAGCTTTTTACACATTCAATGGTGAAGGGGGGGGGGCGCAAGAAGGAAAGAGCAGAAGAGAGATTTTTTTCAGTTTATCCAGAGGAAACCTGAGATTTGCAAATTGGTCCCCTCATCCCACAAAGCCTCCCACCTCCCACGTTTGGTTTTCAGTCTAAACATCGTCATGCTCCTATTAGAGGCTTGTGCATTTACACCAAGAAGTCTGCAAAGTTTGTTCAGGACTCCCTGGCCCAGGTAGACCAGGTGGCCGCTCACCTTTGTACTCTGGCAGGCACACACACTCGTAGCCATTAATGATGTCCCTGCAGGTGGCCCCATTCAGGCAGGGGGCTGAGAGGCATTCATTATATTCTTCTTCGCAGTAGAGGCCATGGTAACCTGCAGGACAGAGAGCAAGGCAAGCTGTCAAAAACACATCTCACTGAAACTCACACTGGCCCCACCTGGAGGAAAGTGGATGGGCATCCATTGCAAAGATGAGCTGGAAGAAGTTGGGTGTCTTGGGATTGAGGGGAATGCTGATTCCTAGGAGAATGGTGACGCATGTGTTCCAATCAATCTTTTCTGAGCTCCCATTCACCAGTATTCTTGTTAGTATATCACATCCGATGATGGATTAGGCACCCAGGCACCCCTGTCATTAGGCCCATAGGGGACAGTAACGAGGCCAGAGTTTCAGCCTGGAAAGAATAGCTCTTCCCAGAGAGATGAACCACACATTTTCTCCAATCAATTAGAAAAGCTGTAGCAACCCAAAGAGACTATTAAAGGATAAAAAGAGGTAAGACTGTTCTCCATGCTCTTCAAGCCAGGAAAGCAACTCAGTTAAAAAAGGCTTAAGAGGAGTTCCTGATAAAAAGCAGGGTATATTCATACTTACTGAAAACAAGGGCTATCTAAAAGATAATATTTTAGGTCTTATTTAAAATTTTGAAGAGTCAAAAATAGAGTACAAGCCATGAAGATAAAGATACAAGATGACTTTCACTCCTGCTTGTGAAACAGGTGTGGATTCTAAAGGAGAGCAAGGCAATGATCCTTGAGAGTCGCTCGTGAACATCGTGCTGTTTTTAACTTTCAAAAACACACATTCCTGCCAATGTGCAGTGAAATCGGGCCATGTTTGCTTCACCCTGCCCAAACAATGAGGAACATGTGAGCGCTTTCACAAATCACCCAGCCTGTGTTGGTTCTAGAACTGTGTTGGTTCAGATAAGAAGAAAAAATAAACCCTTGCCCCAGTGAGAACTACAACTATTAGCTTTTTCCCCAGCTTTCCAGCTCACCGCCAACCCTCAAACTCAGACAGTGCCACCAGGACATGCTTACGTGCTGAGGTGCTGTTTCTTGTGGCAAGCACAAAAGTAAGCTAAGTTCATATCTGCAGCATTTTCAACACAGCCGCCATCTCAATTTGTTCTGAAGTTGCATCCCAAGTGGAGACCAAGATAATGGGTTTTTTGCTAAAACCTCAACCTACAAATGGTTTTCCATGTCTTTGGGGGTTTTCCATGGTTTCCCATGGTTTACAGTTCTCCCATTTTATATATATTTTGTAGTATTAGGGACATATTGCCAATCATTTTTCATTAGATTATTTCCGTCATCAAGATCAGAGAGTCTCATCAACAGCAATGCTGTTCCTAAGAAAACAGATGGCAACATTATAGACATGTTCATTTGTCACAAGGAGCGTGAAAGGGAGAGGGTAGTTATTGGCATCTGGCATAAGAATACACTTAAGTATTCCACAATGCACAGGAGGGCCCTAACCTACAAAATCTATGCAATGGGTATGTTAACAGAGTCAGATGAAGAAAACCCACTCTCAACCAACTATGGTTACAGGCCAAATCTGCACTATCTGCAAATGAAGATATACTGAGAGACAAACATGCTTATCCACGTATGTGTTGTCTGTGGTTGATCTTCATCTGCAAGCCAGATGAAGACATTGCTACAGTCACCTTAGAAAAGTGATCAGACTTGCAAAGCCCCACATATTTACTCTCTGGTCCCTTAGAGAACAATTTTGCTACCTACAGATCTAGATTCAACAGAAAGTTTTCTTTTTACAAGAATTTTAAAGCATTTCTTCCACTTCACAGGCTGCCTTTCACTCCACTGATTAATTCTTCTGAGACACTGTTTAGTACACTAGAGTTCCACTGGTTGGATTTTGCTTTCATTGCCTATGATTTGAATGACATATTCAAGAAAGTACTGGTGCGAGGAATGCTGTGAAGTTTCTCCCTATGTTTTCTTCTAGTATGTTTACATTTTCAGTTTCTCCTTTAAGTCTTTCATCCATCTGGAGTTGAATTTTTACAAATGGGTAAGATAATAGGAATGGATAACAGGTCTACAAAAAAGATGTTTAAGATCATTAATCATCTGGGAAACAATCGAAAAACAAATGGAGATATCAACTGACACTTATGATAAGAGCCATTTTCGAAACACACCGGAAGTAACAAGTGTTGGGAAAGAGAAAAATAGGAATCCTTGAACACTATAGGTGGGAAGGTAAAACTGTGCAACTGCTATGGAAAACAGCATAGAGCTTCCTGAGAAAAACATTGATCTACATTTCTACTTCTGGCTATTATTCAGTCTTAGAGAAGAAAGAAATCCTATCAGGAGTGAACCTTGAGTCCAAAAAGTCAGTCACAGAAGAATAAAATTCATGTTCCCACTTATTAAGGAATCTCAAAAAAAAAAAAAGCACAATGGTGGCTCCCTAGGGTGAGGGGAGAGGGGATGAGGGAGATGCTATTGAATCAATCTAGGGCTTCAGATATACAAAAAGTTAATACAGCCTATGGAGATTATGAAGATCTGCCTGGGATAGCGCATATATAGTGAACAATACTTTCATACACTCTTAAGTTTGTTAACAGACTAGATCTCATGCTATGTTATTTTTATCAAAATTGGAAACCATTTATCTCCCTATGAAGAGGTAAGACCTGTATTTTTTTTCTCAGAGTAAAACAAGCAGCCAATTTTCCTTTGTATTTGCTTTCCAGCAGATCTTTTACAAACCAACTTGAAAGGATAATATGGAACCCTACAAACATTCTTCCACCCCTGAATAGAGGTGCTATTTACACAGACAAAAATCCAATGCAAATTTCATGATATCATAACTGTTTTCATTTTTTGAAAACCATAGTATTATCTTTTCCTTCTAGCAATGAAAAAAGCAAATGAGGAGGTTATTTTACAGAGATAATTAAACTGGTAATGTTTTTCTTTCTGGGGAGAGGGGTAGGAAGATAAAGGTTTCATATTCTAAAAGAGTTTCTTTAGAGACAGATAGTAACATTTAAATGTCTTTATGGAAATGGCAAGGCACCCTTTACACTGGGTGCCCGAGAACCTAAATCGGACTGTTGGAAAAAAAAAAAAAACTTTTCTTCCAAAAGAGAAGGCTTCTGTGAAAAAGAGATTGCCACCTCCTGCTGGCAATTAATTTGGGCAAACAAATGATGCCAAGGCAGTCTGCCCGGGGTCTAGAAAAATTAGGCTGGAGCAAAGAATATTTTTTTAAATGAAGAGAAAGATGAGAAGGGTCAGAGTGGGGCTTTCCAAGGCACCGACTTGGTCAGCACCACTCTTAGCTTTGCAACAAGCCCCACTGCTTCTGAGCCTCAGGCCTAGCGGGAGGAGGAAGTGCCTGGGAGTCTGCCCAAGAGGGTGACATGAGCACCAGCCAGCATGCCCAAAGGAAAGCTGCTGTTTGCAGGTGGGCTTGGATATGTTTGATGTGGGGATCATGTGGGAGGCCCACGTGGCCGTATTGAATATGGGCCTGATTTCCACGAAAACCACACTTTCACTTCTGAAAGTGGCATTGCTGGGTTATCAAAGAAGCACATGCAAGGGAAAAGGGAGGGTCTGAGGCAGGAGGCTCCGGGCTGGGCAGGTAGAAAATGAAAAGTGGGTCAGGACATGAGGCAAGGAGCAGGGTGGAGGGGGCGGGGCAAGGGGTGATGGCATCATGGCAACCTGGGAAGAAACAGAGTGTAGGGGGGCTGGCAGACCACACTGGGACTCCAAGAGCAAGAATAAGTGCCTTCCAAGCCACAAGATGGCTGGAGACCCTCCAAGTATGACTTGAGGGCTGCATCAATCTGGAGAGGGTGTTTTTGAAATGGGGGGTGCTTATCACACCGATGGTGGGGTTCCCTGGAATTTAGCTGGGTGGAGACCAGAGCCTCTGAAAAAGCCATTTACCCTCCGGAAGCCAAGAGTCCCCTTTGGGGGACCACTCCCCTCAAGCTTTTTATAATCATTTGAGGGTGTACAGATTTGACTGTCCTTGTCTTTGAGGGGTGACACTTGGTGGGGGGGGTCCTAATGCCACTTTGGCTAAAAGAATAAACTTAAGAAATAAAATCGTCATTGTCAAGGGTGGCTGTGAAGTCACGGAGGAGAGAATCCCTGGCAGAACAAGGGGTACGTTAAGACACCAGCCCAGGGACCCTGCTCATCAGCTAACCTGCAGCCCAACACAGCACCAGCCCTGGGTCGGGGGGGTGCCAGGCCGGGAGGGTACCAGGCCAGGGCGCAAAGGGAAGTGGATGCCATTGAAGGCATGGCAGGGAGGTTGGCACTCCATGAGCATCCTCCCCAGAGACTCACTCAGCCAGGGTCCTACCCATGTGGCCTAAACTGTTCCAGAACATTCTGCCTCCAGGTTTGAAGAGGGACTTACTCTTCCCTTGTCTTCTCTCTCCATGCAGCCCCAAGATTACACTCTCTGAATGTCAGCATCTGGCCCACGTGGCGCTCACACGACAGCTCTCCTCTCCCTCGTCCATCACATCCCACTCGGAAATCCCCACCTCCGGGCTCCGGCTGGAAACAGATGGCTCTCACACTTAGCGTGACGAACTGCAGCACCTCGTCTGCATGCTCCCTCCCCCCTCACCCCCCAGGCCTGTTTGTGCTTCCTGCTGCCTGGGAGAGAGGCTAGCCAGTGGGCCCTTCAGAATCCCATGCACAGGGCACAGGGTGATTGAGGTGGCATTTCTGTCTCATGAAGGTCAGACTAAGCGAACCTGGGAGCCAGAGAGCAGGTCCTTCAAGAGCCACAGTCAGAGGATGTTCTCCTGATGGACAATAGGAGGAAGATCCAGGCTACCAGATTCAAGGTTGCTCCAGCCCCCAGGCCATAGCCTCACTCACCACATAGTTGGAGCTACAGACAAAGCGAATTAATCCTGTTATAGCCAGTGTGGATTGGGGAGCTTTCAAATCCCAGTAAAGCCAGCTGTCACCACGAGGCCTTCAGCACTGGGGAGTGTCAGCTGAGAGCTTTGTTTGCAGGGAGACCATTGGGAGGGGTGTGCGTGCGTGTGTGTGTGCGTGTGTGTGTGTGATTTCTCTCTTTGTTGGTACACTCACAATAGAAATCGTTTAAGAAAAAGAAAAATATGAGCAAGAATCCCTGTCTACACGAACCCTGTGAAGTGTCAGGACAGTCGGTTCTAAGCTGCTCTGTAGAAGTTGATACATTACAGACTCCCAGAGAGCCATGACATCCCTGTGACATGCACACACATGCACATATATGCATACACACCTATGCACAAGCGCAGACATGCAAGCAAAAAAGAAAGTCTCTGTGATCGCAAGGAAGTTCTCTAAGGACATCAGTGGCCGTGACGGAAGCACTTAAGCACATGTAGCGTGTGACAAGCAGTCATTGCATCCTCGCATGCGCAGTGTCAGTGCTGAGTCCCAGCCCCTGGGGGACAACACTGAATCCCTCCTTCAGACGAGCAACAAAGACCACACACACACACACACACACACACACACCCCACCCCCACCTCCATCCCTCCCCCCCACCCCCAACCTGAGCACTGAGCCCAAACTTCAGCCAGGAGCACCAACACCTGGACTTTTCTAACTGGGAGGCTCCTCACAGCTTTCCCTGGCCCTACTCTGTGCAGGTCCCACTTCCTGTTTGACAGGAACCCTGACTCATTGCTCGGAATCTGGTTCAAACCATGTTTCTCTTGAACAACTGTCCATCTCCTTTGCTCAGCCCGCGGGCTGGGGAGTAGAGAAGATGCTTGACCCAAGGGGGCGAATGGGTTCACTGGGGAAGTGGAATTATGGGGTGACTAACCATGGGGTGGGTGACTGAGCTCTGCCCACAGCAAGCCAACAGCATTCTCTGCTTCCCAAATATCTGCCTGGACAAATGTAAGAATGCCTGGGAAGGAGGATTCCAAATTTGATGTGGCTTTTGTGGGGGGCGTGGAATTAAGGAATTTCATTTTTTATGCACATATGGAACTTTTGCAGTTTTGCACATTGGAGCCACCATCACGATGCTTTTTGGGGATCTGACTTGTGGGATCACAAGTTGCGGGGCACCAGTTGCCCCAGGGGAAGGGGGGCGGCTCCAAGGGGAAACATCAGAGTGTGATATTAGAAAAAGCCCGACTCTGCTAAGGATTATTTTCTAGGTGGAAGGAACAAAAAATGGGGTGATCCATGCAGCATTTTAAAAAGGAGAAGAATCCCGTCTTCTTAAAAGAGGAGACTTTTTAGACCCCAGGTCAGCCATCACCCCAAGTTGCACTGTTACTAAAAAAAAAACTCTCTTTACACAGAGACGTGTCTACTTTGATATGCAGAGGTGGCAAAAATGGAATGTCTCGATGTATTAATAGAGTCTAAATCATAATTAGCTCAGCCAAAGGAAATAATTCTTAAATATCTGGTAGAAAAACAACCATTTGTACTCTGAGCTACAAATAGTTGGTAGGATTCTTCCAAGGGGGGGGAGGGGAGTTAAGGACAATGGACGAAGGCATTGCACGTCCCATAGGAGACTGTGAGGAAGGGCATCGGGCAGTGAGGACACTACAGGGACCTGTGTGAAAAAGCATATGGAACGGTGATCTGGCCTTAGGCTTTTCCAGCCTTTGGGAATCTTTTTGCCTTGAGTTGAGCCAAACAAGTCTTGTCTTGCATTTGCCTTTAGAACCAGGTCACAATTGTCTAGCCTTGTCTCATGCGTGTTTTTCATGATACTTTTGGCCACTAGAGGGTGGATTCTACCCAGGATCATCACCAGTTAAGGGGAAAAGCAGTATCACTCAGGAGACTAATCACAGACGAGCATTGTGATGATGTGCTGTGCACTGCCTGAGGAGATATGTGCGGCCAGAGGAGCAGACGTGAAGAGGAGAAATGTCCTTTTCCTTTAGTGATAAGGCCCATAGATCTCTTTGCACTTTACCAACAGATTCACCAATGTGTCCGCAACACAGATAGCAACTACCATTCATGGACCCATTCTCAAGCTGCCAATTTTCTTTAGTGTCTCTAAACTTTATGTGTCATCGCGTGCAATGTTCATCACGCTAACTAAAGCACCAAGAGGCAAAGTCAAGTATGGCAAGAGACTCTTTTACAACTTGATTGACCTGATTTTATAGATTACTGTGTAGATGTGCTTACTGAAAAACAATAGGTAAACTCTGTTCATGAAATAATCCCAGAATCTCAATTGATTATCTGGCATCTTTATGACTGAAGTGAGGGTGATAGGCCAGTTGGGAAGAAAAGGTAGACAGAAGGCTTGCTGTAGCAGAGGATTTTTGGTGTGGAGAGCACCAAATGGGCACGAGGTCTCCTCACAGCCAAGAGATGTGTATCCAAGAGAGAGCACCTTGCAGAGGTAGTAACTCCTAGATCATTATTTTCAAGCATGTATTTTAACAAAGAGGAAACTGGAAAGGTGAAACAAGAGGAAAGAAAAATGAAAGGTTTACTCTTTTCCATTTATTTCACAAACAAGAAGTTACATTTTAATTGCCATTTTCCTCATTGTTATTCCTGAGGTGCTTACCCCAAAAGAGAGCATGTCTGGGTTCATCACAGCAGTCTAATAATTCTCAAAGTGGGCTACCTAGACCAGACTAGTATCCTCTGGGATCTTGCCAGAAATGCAAGTTCTCAGGCCCCCAAGACCTACTGAGACAGAACTGAGAGTTCCTAGACTTCCAACCTGCTTCTAGGAATCACTGAGCTATAGAACAGCCAAGAAAACACCGTTTCCCATAGTTCCTCTCAGAAATGCCAGGACATGGTAGGTGTGATCCTTGCAAGGACTAGATGCGACACGGTCACACACTCTAATAGTCCCGGCTTCTCTATATGAGCTGCAGACTTGATGTGCCGCACACCAGCCATACACCATGCAGTCAGAAGAGGCACGTCCATGGCACACCCAAGAGCCAACCGCAAGACCCACAGCCCAGTGACAGCTCAGCCTCCGCGACGCTTACGAAGGGCAATGGCTGGGGAGCTTGGAGAGAGGGTGGGCCAAGATGACAAATGCCCACTTCTAAGATGAGTGAGTTTGGGGTGCTGTGCAGTACGCTGGTTATAATTAATAATATTGTGCTATGCACTACACATCAGGAAGAACGTAAACCCTAAGTGGAAGCAGGGAGGCACTCACCGATGTCCTGGTGGTGACCACCCTGAAGTGTGCCAGTGTGGCCAGTTGGCAAGCCTGGCACCTTAGCCCCAACGAACGCCCCGCCCCCACGCACCGGTAATTGCCCAGCAGATCAGGAAAAATAGAAAAACTTTCTTTCAAAAAAAATTTTGTTTTAATGGCAGAGTCTGTAATCATTTTCCCAAACCCACACTGGAAAACCTGACCTGAGAAAGCTGCTTACAGCAGTGAGCGGTGGCCTCGGAGATGCATAGTTGGCTGCCAGAGTATTCTGGGTGATGGAAAGGAAGAGCTGGGATTTGGGGTTACTCCTGACAATTCTGGTGCATGACGTTAGTGACGCCACAGAGATTTCCTCCCCCAGGGTAAACTGACCACCACTCTCCGATCACCAGAGACAGCGGCCTAGTCCTCTGCCCTTCCAATCTGGGCACTGCCATTCTCAAGCGATGTTGATTCCTAAAGGTGTCTGACGCCATGTGAATTTCCCATGGTGGTTCGGAAACATTTTAGAAACACACAGTGCCCACTCGGCCACCCAACTCAGGGTCATGCCATGCAGCCCTGTCTGACAAAAGACACCGATGCCTGCGTCCTGTCAACAGCTAAGGAGCTTCATGGCGGGGGAGGGGTGAGCACAAAAGCTTGAGATGGTGATTCTCAGGGTGATGGGAGGACTCTGGGGTAGACAAATAAATAAAATAAATAAAATTAAAATATATAATATATAAAAAATAAAAGGAAGAAGGG
>PVHY01026821.1:0-10194 GCA_004024945.1 Uropsilus gracilis
ATAGGGAACGAAGAAATAAAGTTATCATTATACGCGGATGATATGATTCTCTATGTAGAGAACCCAGAAAAATCAACAGAAAAACTGATTGAAATAATAAACCGATTTTGTAAGGTAGCTGGATACAAAATCAACACGCAAAAATCAACAGCATTCATATATGCAAAGAGTCAGTCAGAAGAAGAAGAAATTAGAAAAAGCACCCCATTTACCATTGCACCAAAGAAAATCAAATACTTGGGAATTAACCTAACAAAAGACGTAAAAAACCTATACAAAGAAAACTATAAAACATTCTTAAAAGAAATAGAAGATGATGTAAAAAAATGGAAAGACATTCCCTGTACGTGGATCGGAAAAATCAACATCATCAAAATGGCTATACTACCAAAGGCCATCTATAGATTCAATGCAATTCCAATAAAGATCCCAATGAGATATTTTAAACGGATGCAAACATTTTAAACAAAATCTTGGCAAACCGAATCCAACGATGCATAAAAAGCATTATTCTCCATGACCAAGTGGGATTTATCCCAGGAGCACAGGGATGGTTCAACATTCGAAAATCAATTAACATAATCTATCACATCAATAAGGACAAAACCAAAAACCTTATGGTTATATCAATAGATGCAGAGAAAGCATTTGATAAAGTTCAATACCCATTTATGATAAAAGTTCTTGAAAATTTGGGGATAAAAAGAACATATCTCAACATAATAAAAGCCATCTATGACAAACCTACAGCAAACATCATCTTAAATGGAGAAAAACTAAAATCATTCCAATTAAGATCCAGAACCAGGCAAGGATGCCTGCTCTCTCCACTACTTTTCAACATTGTACTGGAAGTTCTAGCAAGGGCAATAAGACAAGAGAAAGACATAAAAGGAGTACAAATAAGGAAAGAAGAACTGAAGCTCTCTCATTATATGTAGATGACATGTATCTATATGTAGAGAACCCCAAAAAAATCTTGGGTTTTCAAGAAAAACTTCTTGAAACAATAAACCAGTTCGGCAAAGTAGCTGGTTACAAAATCAACACACAGAAGACAGAAGCTTTCCTTTACACAAAAAGTCAAGCAGCAGAAGAAGAAATTTTTAAAAAATCCCATTTACCATTGCACTGAAAAAAAAATACCTCGGGGTAAACCTAACAAGACACATGAAAGATCTATATAAGGAAAACTTCAAAACTCTGCTAAAGGAGATAGAAGAAGATAGAATAAGGAAATGGAAAGACATTCCCTGCTCATGGATTGGAAGAATTAACATCATCAAATGGCCATCCTACCAAAAGCAATCTACAAATTCAATGCAATCCCTATAAAGATTCCAACAACATTCTTCAAAGATATAGAACAAAAATTACAGATTTATATGGAATAACAAAAGACCTCGATTATCTAAAAACCTCCTGACCAGGAAAAGAGAGAATGGAGGAATTGCTATTCCAGACTTCAAACTATACTACAAAGTCATAGTAATTAAAACAGCTTGGTACTGGTATAAAAACAGACAATCAGACCAATAGAACAGAACCAAATCCCCTGAAATAAACTCAGACATATATAGTCAACTATAGGACAAAGGAGTGAAAAACTTACATTGAAACAAGGACAGCCTCTTCACTAAATGGTGTTGGGAAAACTGGAACAAGACATGCAAACAAATGAACCAAGACAGCTCCCTCACACCATGTAAAAAACTAACTCAAAATGGATAAAAGACTTAGACTTAAGACCCGAAACCATAAAATACATAGAGGAAAACTTGGGCAAAACCCTTCATGAGTTATAATTTAGAAATCCATTTTTGGCCTCATCCATAGATGGCAAAAAAATGAAGGAAAACATAAAGAGCTGGGACTACATCAAACTAAAAAGCTTATGTACTGCAAAAGAGACAAAATAAAAAACAAAAATATCCCAACTAAGTGGGAAAAAATTTTTGCCCTCCATATCAGTGACAAGGGTCTGATAACAAAGATATACAAAGAACTCACACAACTTAACAAAAACAGAGCAAAGAACCCATTTTAAAAATGGGGAGAGGATCTAAAAAAAAACCTTTTGCAAAGAGGAAGTCCAAATGGCCATCAGGCACATGAAAAAATGTTCAACATCATTAGCAGTAAGGGAAATGCATATCAAAACCACAATGAGATACCATCTTACACCAATAAGAATGGCCCACATCCAAAAAACGGACAACAACAAGTGCTGACGTGGATGTGGAGAGAAAGGAACACTTTTACACTGCTAGTGGGATTGTAAACTGGTTTAACCACTATGGAAAGCAGTGTAGAGGACCCTCAAACTAATGGAAATGGAACTACCATTTGACCCAGCAATCACTCTTCTGGGAATCTACCCAAAGGAGACCTCAATGTGGGTACAAAGGGACACCTGTGCTTGGATGTTTATTGCAGCACTATTTATAATTGCAAGAACTTGGAAACAACCCAAATGCCCCCAAAAAAGATGACTGGATGAAAAAGAGGTGGTATATATACACAATGGAATATTACGCATCAATAAAAAATGACAAATTTGGTGATTTTCTGGTAACTTGGATGTACCTAGAAGAAATCATACTGGCAGAAACAAGTCAAAAGGAAAAAAAAACAGATACCAAATGGTTTCACTAATATATGGACAACCAGATGAAATTACACAACTGCGGGAGGGGACCAGCTGGAGTTGCCAGGGAGGGGAGGTAGTGGGGGACCCCCAGGGACACAATGATGTGATTGATGTGAAGTATGTATATGTATAAATTAAAATAGATAATAATAATAAATAAAAAATAATAAAAAATATGGTAAACTGCCTAGCATTTAATAGATACATAAGATGTTTATCTTTGTTCTGTTCATAGAAGGGGTGGAGTGATTGTTAAAATGTGGAGACATGAAATGGTCCTTAGTTTTCCCTCATGAAGTCTGTTGGCAGCAGAATAAAAACTGAACACAGAGAAAAAGGTGTATCAATTTTAGTCCCATCCATTGTACAGAACAATAGTAAAATCCACATTAAGACAAGTATCAGAATTGCTAATGAAAAAAAAATCTTGCAGTTGAGATTTTTCTATAAAGCCTGGAGTCTAGATTTGTCTTATACTACCCTCCTCCAGGGACTAGTTAACAACAGATGAAATATTCTGAGATCTTGGACATAGTATCTGAAAGAAAAGAAACAGGAGGGTAATCAACTTTGATTATTTTTTCTTTGACCTCACATCATCTTAGGAACTAGAACTCTGGTTGTCAAAAACTAGAGATTTAGTTACCAGAAAGAACCACATATTACTCTGACTTGTAGCTTGTTGTGGTTCTGAGCAAGAAATGTGAGTATTGGTAAAATCTTTATTGGTCAGGAAATTTTAAAAAGTAGTCAATATAGATGTACATCAATACTCAGGATTATGAAAATAAATGACAAATAATCTTCAAATACTAAGGGAGTCTGGGAACTGGATGAAAGGTCAACTAGGCCCCCAAGCCATCAAGCCAAACATACATCAAAGCCCCTCTATATTGCCACCACATACTGAATGTAATGAAGCCAAATATGTTTTCTTTTGATCACCAACCCCAGACTAAGTCATAGTAGAATAAGAGCAGGAAGTGGGAAGTGATAAGTAGTTAATGCATCATGGTCTTCTTATACTTTTATCAGTTGCCAAGAACAGCGATTTAAGTAATCACTAGACTGGAAGTCCCTTGAATGCAAGAAAATACACATTTTCTTATTCCATATCTTTCATAGAATGAACACAAAATAAAAGTCCTTAAATGAATGGATGGAAGATGAATGAACATTATGTTAGGAAAATGGCTATAAAAGAGGAAACGTAGGTTTGATTTCCCTACGTTTCCCTATGATTTTGAACAAGATATTTTTTTTTGCTGCTGATGCTCAGTGTCTGGGCATAAAAAGATTGTCCAAAAGACCCTGACATTAATTTTTGTGAATCTCTTGAGTGATGGTCAACTTCTTTTAGTTCAGAAGTTTATTACTAGATTCTCCCCTACCATCTTCCTAGTTTGTTGAGTTATTGGAATGACATGGGAGGAAAGTTATTTATGGAGAGGGGTAGTCAAGCATAGTGTGAAGTATGTGACTTGTAAACAGACTTAACAAGCCTAAGTTCCAATTCTAGTTCTGGTATTTTATCTATGTGGTCTTGGCCAAGTAAATTACTCTCTTTATCAACCTGTTTGATGAAGGCCAGAATAGGAAAGTTCAGGCCAACAAAAATATATAAAATAGTCTTGATATTCAGTTACACGGATTTTATTTATAGACAGCAAAACTTTCTTTACTGTAGGTAGGGTGGGACTTGGGACTCTAGTGTCCAAGTGAAGAGACTGGGGACATTTCATTTCAAAATATAAAATGTTCATGCCTCTGAGTGATGCATGTTTAACACTATTTTTTAAAAATTTTGTTTTAATTTATTTATATATATTTCACATCATTTCAGTCCCTGGGGGTCACCCACCACCTCACCTTCCCACCTGCTCCATTCTGGTCCCCATTCTGGTCCCCATTCTCTCCTTGTGCAGTTTCATTTGGTTGACCATATATTAGTGAAACCATTTGGTTTCTGTCCCTCTCTATCTGGCTCATTTCTGCTAGAATGATTTCTTCTAGGTACATCCAGGTTTCCATAAATTCATCAAATTTGTCATTTTTAATTGATGAGTAATACGCCATTGTGTATATATACCACATCTTTTTCATCCACTCATCTGTTCTGGGGCATTTGTGTTGTTTCCATGACCTTGCAATTATAAATAGTGCTGCAATAAATATCCAAGCATAGGTGTCCTTTTGTACCCACATTGAGGTCTCCTTTGAGTAGATTCCCAGAAGTGCGACTGCTGGGTCAAATGGTAATTCCATTTTCATTAGTTTGAGGGTTCTCCATACTGCTTTCCATAGTGGCTGGACGAGTTTACATTCCCACCAGCAGTGTATGAGTGTTCCTTTCTTCTCTCCACATCTACACCAGCACTTGTTGTTGCCTGTTTTTTTTTTTTTTTGATATGGGCCATTCTTACTGGTGTAAGGTGGTATCTCATTGTGGTTTTGATTTGCATTTCTCTGATTGCTAGTGATATTGAGCAATTTTTCATGTGTCTGTTGGCCATTTGTATTTCCTCTTTGGAGAAATGTCTTTTTAGTTCTTCTCCCCACTTTTTGATTGGGCATCTTGTATTGTTTTTGTTTAGTTGTGTGAGTTCCTTGTAGATCAGTGTTATCACTCTTGAGAAGGGTGAAATTTTTTTCCCATTTGGTTGGGCTTTTTTTAGTTTTTTCTTTTGTCTCTTTTGCCATACAGAAGCCTTTTAGTTTGATGAAGTCCCATCTGTTTATGTTTTCCTTCAATTTTTTGCCTTCTGCAGATGATTCCAGAAAGGGATTTCTGAATTATACTTCATGGAGGGTTTTGCCTAAGTTTTTCTCTATGTATGTTATGGTTTCAGGTCTGATATATAAGTCTTTTATCCATTTTGAATTAATTTTTGTACATGGTGCAAGAGAGATGTCTTGGTCCACACACATATAGCCAATTAATCTTTGACAAAGGAGGGAAAAACTTACATTGGAACAAAGATAGTCTCTTCAACAAATGGTGCTGGGAAAACTGGACTAAGACATGTTTAACACTATTTAAACACAAAATCTTTAAACCTTACAAGCTAAAAATTAATAGAATATATATGATATATAAATATTGTAAACACTGTGAAACATGTAATCATATATTTGTTGTGAAAATAATAGTGAAAAGACAAAAATTTAAATCAGCCATAATTTTCAAATTAAATAGTGGAAGAAGTCTTCTTTGCACTCCCATGAGGTAAACAATGTTAAATTGTTACCACCTAAATCAATCTTCACTTTATTTTTCCCATAGCACTTATAATCAGATGTATTATATATTTTATCAAATTAAATATTCTTTTCTCCCACCTCCTTCAACAAAATATAAATTGGATGTCAGGGATCTAAATCATTTCTTTTGTTCATTGATAATGCCTCAATAACTTAGTTTTTCTGGTATAATTATATGTTCAATAAATGAGTAAGTCCCTCTTGATTCTTTTGTCATTTAGAAGATATACACATATATATAAACTATATATCTATATATACACAAATACAGTAAAAAATGAACTCATGATGTTCTGAAATTGATTTAAGTTATCTGTCTATATCACTTCATTTTTTCCTTTTTAATAATTCCTCTATCAGTTACATAATTATTCTGTCAGTGACCACTTAATTACATATATACTTTTGCTACAGTAAACTTCTATAATGAACTTGCACAGTTGTTTCTAAGTATGTTGACTTTTAAGTCCAGTCCCAAAAGTAAGATTAGTTAGTTAAATTGAAAAGGTATGTACATTTTCAAAGATCATAACTTTATGAAATTCACACATGCACTCTAAGAGGCAAATATAAATGTACTCACCTTAAGGATGAGAAAAATGAAGTAACTTATTTAAGGATACACTACTAATCAGTAGCAGATTCAAAGTCTAAACATAGATATATCTGAATCTCAGCCTTCTCCATTCCTAATTAAAACTGGGATATGCTAGTAGGGGAGATGAAAGTGTTAAACTACCTTAAGTATAAAGAGTAATTGAATTAGTCATAAAATTTAAACTCAGATCCTACCACTTCCTTTTAGAATTATAATTGAGAAAAGAGAATTGAGATGATCCATCCTACTTCTTACGTGTATGAGCTTAAGCAAAATATTTTACTTCTCTGAACCTTAGATTTCTTTTCTTTTTTCATAGCCCTTGAATTAGTACTTTTGCATTATATTGTAGATACCAGAGTAGAGGTGATAAATTGCATGATTCAATGTTTTTTAATATTTTGAGAAATGCCCGTAGTCTTTCCATAAATTGTGGAGGAACCTATGATTTCACTATCAGTGTATGAGGATTCCTTTTTTCCTGGTTTGCTAAGAGTTTTATTAATTTATTTGTATTGCCTCCACCAAACCATCCATGCCCATATCCCATCTGACTCGATGCCCCATCCCCTCCATCTGTTCCCTTATATCCTAAAGTAAACTCTATGGTATTTAATACTAAATTCAAATGTTTATTTTTTATATAGTTTGCATGTACTTGATTTTAGGTTTTTATATTCCTCGGATGAATGAAATCATTTGAAATTCTTTTCACCTTTTAGGTGATTTCATTAAAAATAAAGTCATTTCATTTTGTGACACATGCCACCACTTTATCTTTCTTTACAGCTGTGTAATAATCCTTTGAATATATGTTCCACACTTTCTCTTCATTCACCTGTTGAAGGACAGTGGGTTGTTTCCATGATTTTGCATTTGTAAAGAGTGCTTCTGTGTATATAGGTGTAGATAGAAATTTCCATGTTAAAGTTTGCATGTTACTTGGGTAACATGAAATCATTGTGCCTAATAGCAGTACTCCTAGTCAAATGAGATATCCAAATTTATTTTCTTGAGACATCTTCATACCATTTTTCATCGGGCTGCACCAGCTTGCATTCCTACCAACCATGGATAAGAGTTCCTTGTTTACTCCAACCTCACTGTCACTAGCTATTAATTTCATTCTTTTTTATAGGGTCTTTCTGATAGGGTTGAGGTGGTATCTTAATGTGGCTTTCATTTGAATTTCTCTTATAAGTGATTTTGAACATTTTCCTATATGCCTATAAGCTACTTCAATGTCTTCTTTAGAGAAAAGTCTATTGAGTTCCTTTGCCCATCTTATAATTGAGTCATTGCTTTCTTTGTTGTTGGATTGTATACTTTGTAAATTTGGGTAAATTGTCAGATATCAGGTATCTTATTATATATATATATATGTATGTATATATGATATACAAATATTTTCCAATTCTCTATGTTGTGTTTTTGTTTTGTAATAAATGATTTTGAGTTTCAAAATAGTTTAAGTTTGTTATAGATCCATTTGTTTATTTTTACTTCTGTTTCCCTTGCATTTGGAGTTGATTTCCAAATACATCTTTGTGGTAGATATCCTTTAGTAAGTCTCTATTTTCTTTCAAGTACTTAATAATTTTTGTTCATGTCCAAATTTTAGCCTATTTTGAATGATATATGTATATGATGTTAAATATTGATCTTGCATTTTTTGCATGTTGCTATCCATGTTCCTGAGAACCATTTATTAAAAGGGGTATCTTTTCTCCTCTCTGTGGTCTTAATTAACTTTTCAAAAATTAGCTGTCCATTTTTATATGGATTTGTCTCTGGGCTTTCAACTCTGTAGTTTTGGTCTTAGTTTCTATATTTGTTCACCACCATACTGTTTCATTTATTGTTGCTGCATATTGTTTGAAGTCAGGAAAATTGATGCCTTTACACATATATGTATACATATACAACTATTTCTTTTATATTATTTTGTACCCTGAGGTTCTCCCACCAGCATATCCCCTGTGAACCATTATTTTGGTCTCTTGTGCTTATTCCTCCCCATTTCCCCCCAATCTTCTCCCTCCCTTGCTGTATGCTTTAATTCTATTGCCAGTTTGTCATTTTATTTGTTTTCTTATATCCCACAAATAAGTGAGACTATACAGTGTTTCTCTCTTTCTTTCTGGTTTATTTCCACTAACATGATTCCTTCTAGCTCTACCCATGTAGCCACAAATTAAGTAACTTTGTCTTTTGACTGCTGAATAATATTCCACCATGTAAATATACTACCACTTTTTGATCCATTCATCTGTTTTGGGACATTTGGGTTGTTTCCATATCCTCGCTATTGTAAATAGTGTTGCAATAAATATAGAGGAACAGGTGTCCTTTTCAACTAGTGTTTTGTTGTGCTTTCATGGATTCCCAGAAGCAGAGATGCTTGATTGAGAGGCGGTTCCATTTTCAGTAGTTTGAGGGTCCTCCAAACAGCTTTCCATAAAAGCTGGACCAGTTTGCATTTCCACAAGCAGTGCAAAATTGTTCCTTTTCCACCACATATTTGTCAGCACTTGTTGCCCATTTTTTCATATGAATCATTCTTACTCATGTAAATTAGTATCTCATTGAGGTTTTGATTTGTATTTCCCTGATTATAAGTAATGTTGATCATTTTTTCATATGCCTGTTTATCATTTGCATTTTCTCTTTGGAGAAGTGTCTTTTAAACTCTTCTTCCCATTTTTTTTAAATAATAACAAGCCAATATTTATTGACCCATACTATGTACTATACAATTTTCTGAGTACAGTGTAGATACTAACTCATGTAATACTCATGCAAATCCTATGAGGTAGTTGTTATTATTTATATGAAAGTTTGAGACTTGGAGACTTTTTGAATTCAGATTGGTGTTCCAAATGGTAAAAATATTCACTAGAATTTTCCTCTCTGCTTAATAATCTGGAAAATATGGTTTTGTTTAACTAAATAGTTCATTTTAAGGAAGTCAAGGGCCATGGGTAATGAAGTTTAAAAAATTGAATGTAATAGAATACATCCAATATTAAAAGTGTGCTGAACACATAGATTTAACTGTAATGACACAGAGACTCTGAGAAATCTCAGGGTCATCATCATGACCATCAATTGTCATTATTCTGATGGTAGGTGGAAGTCCCAATTGAAAGAGATATGATTGGAAAAATATCAGATAATGTGGAATAAAGGGAATAAATTGTCATTTATTGAGCTATTGTGGGAAGTGCCTAGATACACAATTTTATCTAAATCTCTTGGGTAGACACTGTAATTCCCATTTCCCAGATAAGGCAAATTCACAGACTCTGAATTTATAGGCTAACTTGTAGATTTTTGGCAGATAGACTTTTTTTATGGTAAAAAATAAAATTCCAAGGGATATTTCAGTCTGTCTATTTGATTTTTTTTTTTGTGTAGGTGTGCACTTATATTTTCTATGAATGAAATTTGATATGTTCTTTGTATATTTGTATGAGTCAGGTTTTTTTTTCCCCTCTTCCTTGAATTTATTTTTTATTTACACTATATAAAATACTTCAAATGTATTTAAAAAATTGATAATGATATTTTAAAAATCACCCAATTATTTTTTTAACAAAATCTTAACATTATATCTTAATTATACTGAATAAACATTACAGTTATACCTTGAAGTCTCATTTGTTTTTTGTGTGTGTGTGTTCAT
>PVHY01026822.1:0-16789 GCA_004024945.1 Uropsilus gracilis
TATCAATTGATGCAGAGAAAGCATTTGACAAAGTCCAGCACCCATTTATGATAAAAGCCCTTGAAAAACTGGGGATCAAAGGAACCTACCTCAACATAATAAAAGCCATCTATGACAAACCTACAGCAAACATCATCTTAAATGGGGAAAAATTAAAATCATTCCAGTTGAGATCTGGAACTAGACAAGGATGCCCACTTTCTCCATTACTTTTTAACATTGTATTGGAAGTTCTAGCCAGAGCAATAAGGCAAGAGAAAGATATAAAAGGGATACAAATAGGAAAAGAGGAACTGAAACTATCATTATATGCAGATGATATGATTCTATATGTAGAAAACCCAAAAAAATCCACAGAAAAACTTGAAATAATTAAATAGTTCGGTAAGGTTGCCGGCTACAAAATCAACACACAGAAATCAGTAGCCTTCCTGTACGCAAAAAGCCAAGCAGAAGAAGAAGAAATTTAAAAAGTCATCCCATTTGCCATCACACCAAAAACAATTAAATACCTGGGAATAAACCTAACAAAACACATAAAAGAACTATACAAAGAAAACTTTAAACTGCTACTAAAAGAGATAGAAGAAGACACAAAAAAATGGAAAGACATTCCTTGCTCATGGATGGGAAGAATTAACATCATCAAAATGGTCATCCTACCAAAAGCAATCTACAGATTCAATGCAATCCCCTTAAAAATTCCAATGACATTCTTTAAAGAGATAGAACAAAAATTACAAAAATTCATATGGAATAACAAAAGACCTCAAATATCAAAAAACCTCCTCTCCAAAAAAAGAGAGAATGGAAGACTAACTATTCCAGACTTCAAGCTATACTACAAAGCCATAATACTTAAAACAGCATGGTACTGGTACAACAACTGACAATCAGACCAATGGAACAGAATTGAGAGTCTGGAAATAAAGCCACACACATATAGCCAATTAATCTTTGAGAAAGGAGGGAAAAACATACATTGGAACAAAGACAGCCTCTTCAACAAATGGTGCTGGGCAAACTGGACTAAGACATGCAAAAAAAATGGATCAAGACATCTCTCTCACACCATGTACAAAAATTAATTCAAATAGATAAAAGACTTAGATATCAAACCAGAAACCATAACATACATAGAGGAAAACTTAGCCAAAACCCTCCATGAAGTACAATTCAGAAATCCCTTTCTGGAATCATCTGTAGAAGGCAAAAAATTGAAGGAAAACATAAACAGATGGGACTTCATCAAACTAAAAAGCTTCTGTACGGCAAAGAGACAAAAGAGAAAACTAAAAGAAGCCCAACCAAATGGGAAAAAAAATTTTACCCTCCACAAGAGTGATAAGGAATTAATAACAGTGATCTACAAGGAACACACACAACTAAACAAAAACAAAACAAGATGCCCAATCAAAAAGTGGGGAGAAGAACTAAAAACACATTTCTCCAAAGAGGATATACAAATGGCCAACAGACACATGAAAAGATGCTCAATGTCACTAGCAATCAGAGAAATGCAAATCAAAACCACAATGAGATACCACCTTACACCAGTTAGAATGGCCTACAAAAAAAAAACAGGGAACAACAAGTGTTGGCGTGGATGTTGAGAGAAAGGAACACTCTTACACTGCTGAGGGAATGTAAACTCATCCAGTCACTATGGAAAACAGTATGGAGAACCCTCAAACTAATGAAAATGGAATAACTATTTGACCCAGCATTCGCACTTCTGGGAATCTACCCAAAGGAGACCTCAATGTGGGTACAAAAGGACACATGTGCTCGGATATTTACTGCAGCACTATTTATAATTGCAAGGTCATGGAAACAACCCAAATGCCCCAGAACAGATGAGTGGATGAAAAAGATGTGGTATATATACACAATGGAGTATTACTCATCAATTAAAAATGACAAATTTGATGAATTTATGGAAACCTGAATGTACCTAGAAGAAATCATTCTAGCAGAAATGAGCCAGAAAGAAAGGGACAGAAACCAAATGGCCTCATTAATATATGGTCAACCAAATGAAACTGCACAAGGGGAGTATGGGGACCAGCTGGAGCAGGTGGGAAGGGGAGGTGGTGGGTGACCCCCAGGGACTAAAATGATGTAAAAAATATATAAATAAAAAAATTACTCAAACAATTAAACCAAAACAAATTAAAATGATTATTTGATTCTATGCAACAGATACACTCCTAAAAAACTGTGCATAAAGAAAATAATTTCAAAAAAAATGTATTTTTTCAATATTCCTGTCTGAAAATCAATCTCAAATGTATTTTTTACACTTTTCTTCCTTAAATATCATATAGGCTATTACTTTATCTTTGATAACTCAGTAACTTTCAGAACAAATTTTAGGATTTAGTTTGAGGATATAGAGACTATATCACTAATATTGTTATGTTTCTTTTGATTTAAAAGTCAAATATTTAAAAGAATCTTGCAACAAAAACCCAGATCAACTTATTTTACTAAAAGCAAGCATGAAAGCATCTATTTTAATATTTAGCATGAATCAAAATCACATGATGCAAGGGGACATGCTAAATTTGATTTTTTTAAATATTCAATAATATTTGTCTAGCTATCACTTTATTCTTTGGGAACTTATTGCAATTAAGATGACATAAAGTATCTTTAAAAAGCCATTTAAATATAAGTAACAGCTGATGATGTCAGTTTTTCCTTGCATCCTTTTACTAGAGTAAAGGAGCTTAAATTGGACAAATCTTACAATATTTTTTAAATAATTTCCTTTATTAGGCAAAGTCTCTTATACCATCCTTAAAGGGAAGCTGAATGCATACAGAAAATATATTCACATTCAGGAAAGGAAAGCATACTGTCTCTCAAAATAGCTCATGATCTATGCTGGAAAGGTCAAACTCACTTATATTACCAAATAATGTTGCAAATAAAACATTCCTCTACTTACCAAAGGGAAACTCAGCATCCATTGTATTCATGGTTGTTATCCAAGCACATATTGCTGTAACATTAGAAGAGAATAGATAATAAAGCAAATCCTACAATAATATCTTAAACATGTCAGAATAAAATATATCTAGAGATCTTTGGAAAGTAAGTTTATACCTTGCTAATAACCTTAAAATTATTATAGCCTTTTTAATAGCTCATCACTGTGTTGGCTCATATTAAACTTTCAGTTAGCTCAAATATATACTCGTGTATTTAAAATTTAAAGCCTGACTGAAGACTGCTTCTGTGAAAACTGATTTTTCCCTTTTTGTACATTTACAATTTTTAACATAAAACAAAGAATTAATAATAACCGAATTAAGTTCAAGACAAATGATTCACACAAGTGTCTAGTCAGCTGGGGTTCTCTCCAGAAAATTATTTATTAGTAATAGAGGCAGAGTTTTCAAGTCTGAGTTCTAGTAATTAACCCTTTTCCTTTCTAATATACCCATCTCAAAGCATATGCTAAACTTGATAAGTGACAGAGCAGAAAGAAAGCTCTTCTAGCAAGCTTTATTTATCCAAATGAAAACTTCACTTGAGATGACAAAATGAATGCTTGGTGAGTTGTACAAGACTTGGACAAAGATATCTTTTCTTTATTTAAGAGGTTTCTGGAAGGTAAAATATTGCACTTCATGCAAACATTGATGATAAGTTAGTACACAGAAAGTCTACTTTACATTCAAATTTGTCTAAAACTAAAATTGATCTTAAAAATAAAGTCTACTGATTTAGAATGATAGTTTTACAATGTTCATTATAAAAATCGTCATTAAAAATTCTCCACAGATAATATTCACATCATATATTTTGACAATTTTCTTAAGAGAACGAAAACCATCACTATACATCTTCAAGACAATCAACCCAACAAAATCAAGCCAATACGATGGACAAAAGGTAGAAAATATAATATAGCATGATGCTCAGCATAATTAGTGATGGGAAAAATGCAAATTTAAAACCACAATCAGATGTCATTAGAAAAACTGAACGTTAACACTAACAATACTAAATACTAGGAAAGATTTAGAACAACTAGATTGCATGTCAGATAGCACATTATAGTGGAAATCTATTAGACAAAGCCGTGCCTGTTCATGTAACAAATTAATATTTGGGGTTGAAGAGGGAAACTAAGTAAACACAACATGAATGAATCTGAATTTTTTTATTTACTTATTCATTCATTTATTTATTGTAACACTGGTTTACAACTTTGTGTTTTGAAGATGTAGAATCTTGCTTTCAAGTGTTGTTATCACACCACACCCACCAATCAAAAACCCAGAGTTATCACAAATGCATCGATTTCTAAGTTTTTTTATTAATGTCATTTTATCCATAGCTTTCTTTTATCACTATTCCATATATAAGTGACACTATCCAATATTTGTCTTTCTGCTCTAATTTTTTTTTCAAAACAGTGAAATTTTCTACAGAATGATATGTGTGTGATTTCATTTATTTGTAATTCAAGAAAACACAGTATCTTTGGCTAATTGTAAAAGTAGGAACTGTTCCCACTGGATATATTGGGGGATTGCAGGGTTTGAAGGAAGTTGTTTATTAAGAAAATTTTTAGGTAATGAATGGTTTTCATTCCTGTTTGAGTGGTGAGTGTATTCAATTTTTAATGTCAGTAAGTTATAACTTCAAATTCTTAAGGTTACCAACTTCACCAATTTTAAAAAAAACACAATTTGTTTTTTTAAAAAATATATCTAATTGAAAGTATATTTTGAAAAGAAAATTCTAGGATCATCTTATTGCTCAGAAAAAAAAATTAAAACACTTCTGTTAAAAAGGTATTTCCATGGACTATTAAAAATGATTTTTGGACTGATTTTACCCAAAATTCAATTATCTATAGATAATATAATTCAGCACTATATGATTAAACTTTCCAAAGATTGCAGTCATCAGCAAAGGTGGTAGAGCTAAGGTACAATGATTTGCTGTTTATTTTATGATGACACAAAACTTAGTGAGGAATCTCTGGAATTATTTATGTTAATGACTATAGAGTGAGCTATACAGTTAACAAAGACGGGTAATTGCAGGGTAAATGAATTATCAGGGTTTTTACCCTTCCGCCATTAGTCTCTATTACCAACACCTATGCTATCACACCCTCCCCATGATTGGGCATCCCTGGGCCTGGGAGGGTGGGGCTCAAAAGGCAAAGTCACCCTTGGAGTGAGAGAATTCTAGAAATGGAATGTCAGGAAGAGTACTCAGGTAAGAGAACAGAGAGACAGTCTGCAGAAAGAGTGTGAAGATTCCAGAAGTCTGGGGAACTCATCTTTCTACCAGCCTACTGTCCTGCTGCCTAACCTGATGCTTGCAATACAACTGATACAGGCCCCCCTCTGCCCCTGTCCTACCTTGTCTGCCTGTGAAAAACAGCAATCTTCCAAAGTAGTCTATGCTAGCTTAATGATACCCAAATGTGAACAAAACAAAAAAGAAATGCTGTAGCTCCATGGTGAAGTAAAATAAGTATATCATGTACATATTTATTATTTCATTACTAGGTGTAGAAATAATACCCAGGATTCTGAATCCATATTTGTAGAGTTTTTATATGTCCTAACAGTATATATTATAAGACATGAAGAACTAATTAAGCTGATTGGTTCCTGAAAATGAGATTATTTCTTTAAATTGTTTTAAAACTATAAATTAGAAATGAGCAACACCATGAAATACTGCTATGATAAATTTCTATAGCATATAGATTTATTCTGTCCAATTCTATCTATATTTTATTTGAGAAAAATCTTTAAAATTACTATGTATGGAAATTCAAAACTTTTATTTATTGTTGTTTTTTTTTATGGTCTTTATAAGAAATCCAAACTCTTAACATTGACACTGTATTTTTCTTATTTTTGGCATGTGTTATTATTGGCCATATTGAAAAATTTGAAGGTTTCCAGAATGGTTACTGAATTTTAATATATTTTTTACCTAAAAATTAAATATATTTTTCAAAAGACCATTCCTCATTTATATTTTCCTAATAACAAGAGATGTTGAACCTGTTTCCACATGCTGGTTCTATATGTATTCTTATATGCTGACATTAATACCTTGTCTGATATGTCATGTGCAGATATCTTTTCCAAGCCAGTAGATTGCCTTTTAAATTTGATGGCAGAATCTTACAAATTACCCCCCCCCAAAAAAAAAAATAACCTCATTAGTTTGCCATAGTCCCATTTGTTTATTTTTTGTTCTTATTTCACTGCCTTTGAAGCTAAGGGGACTTTTCCATGTTTAGCTTATATATGTATACTGTAGTTTGAAATAGTTCTCCTTTTTGTGCTCATATTTATTTTCACAGAATTAGTGTTTTCTTTATGCATCTTTTATGTGAGATTTTGTCAAATTTTTCTTAGAATATTCACTTGACACATTCTTATTTCTCTGTAATAATATTACATTATTATTACATATTACATATGCTCCTTTTTATTTTCACCCTGCTTGACTTAAATGTGATGGAGGAGTCTAAACACTACTTTAAGAGATTCTATAAACTATATGTTAGATTAGTAGTATTCTCTAGGAAATTTAAGGAAAGAAGCAATTTAGAGGAACAATACAGAAAACAAGTGTACTAACATGGAGCATAGTATCGTATTTTTAATAAAAGAGTAAACCAAAAACACTCTTAAGGTCAATGGTCACTCTTTTTATTCCAGAATTGTCAGGTTTATTACACAGAATAGTCATCTGTATAGTTTTTGAAAATTATAAGTGTGTAGTTTTTGAAAATTATAAGCGTGAATTATCTTATTTTCTATTTCTGTGAGAATCAGTTGCCATTATATATTTAGGTACAAATTGAAAGGAGAAGGGAAATAAAAGATAAAGGGAATTGACATTATTTAACAACTAATGAAGGTCAAATACTGCATTCAACTCTCTTAAATTCCATAACAGTTCAGTGAAATATTATGATTGTCTACATTTTATATGCACAGAAATTGAAGTTTTGAGATAAGTCCAAAGTTAGACAAGGGACAAAACTGAAAACTGCCAACTTTCCCCTTTAATGTCAAAAGTTATATTTTGTCAGGATGGAGTTATCCTTTAGAAGTTATTTTGTTGCCTAAAGAGAAAAACAGAAATCATTCTGTTTCTGTATGCTGGATATTTAGTGAAATATCACTCCTTTGTAGTATTCAGGTAAATAGATTGACTAAAATGATTACATTTTAAATAAATGTTAGTAGACCATAGAAATTTTTAATCAATAGGGATGAAAGTATTTATCTACCTTCAGAAAAACAACAGAATGCACATGTGATATTATTTTACAACTTAGTGCAACAACTTGAAATTTGTGTTGTTACAGTAGTTATTTTATTATGTAATATTAGATAAAAAGACATATTTACTCTAAATGGCCCCATTTATACAGAAAAGCTTCTTACAGTTGGATTTTATTTCCTTTTAGAATCTAGATAAATTGCAAACTTGTCACTTCTAAAAATCTCATAAAAGCATACACAAAGTTCTTATAAATTCTTAGTATCAAAGCTTTTTATATTATTAAAACATACAAATAATGAGATGACTTATAGTTGAGTTATAAACTAATAAAATGTTCTTATATAGTTTAGAATATGTAGATATAAATTATGCATATTATTTGTAATTTAAATTTCTTTTCGAAAGAGGAGTATTAATTCCATAAGATATGTACATGCCTTTGTTCACTGTTGTACTACTTACAAAGTCAAGTCATTGAAACAATACAAATGTCTAACTCTGATGAGTGGATAAAGATATACTCACACAATGGAATACTACACAGCTATAAGAAAATATTTCCAATTATGACAATATGAATTAAATAAGAAGGATAATCATATGATAAATTAAGTTCGGATGAGAACGAAAGTCTAGTTACATGTGATCTTCAGCCATGTGTTTCCACAAAATCATGATTGTCTCACCTTCAAGCCAGGTGAAGAACCCAAGATGTGCCATCACTCCTTCTTCCAAAAGCACAGCGGTACTTACTTCAAGCCAATGAACAACAGCACAGCAAGTTCTCTTCAGGTCTCCAGACAATTTCCAAGCTTCACGGTTTCAAAGTTAAACCAAGTTCTCAAATACCAAATTTCCAAGTCAGCTGACACAAGTCACAACTTTTTCCAACATGCTTCCTGGGCTCCTTACCGGTCTAGGTTAGAGAAGGAAAGCAGTCTACAGTATGGCTTCCTTCCCTGCCTGCTGCCTTCTCATGGCAGCAGCAGCTTCTGCTGCTCCTCCAGTCTCCCAGCTGCTCAACTCTGCTCTTCTGCTCAAAACCTTCTCTCTTCTGTCTTCTCCTCCTGAAATCCTCTCTTGCTTATCTTATCACAAGAAGGCCTTGGCCTCCATTCTCCAAATCTTCACCCACCGAGTCACAATGGCTGCTATTCTAATGCAGCACCCAAACGTGTGGCCACAGCCCCCCAGTTTCACCACAGACTCACTACCAACTTGACCACATACATGTTTTTCACTAAGATTACTTTCTCCAGACTTTTTTATGTTTACTTTTGCTTTCAAATTTTCTTACATCATTCCACTAAAAAAAATAGCCAGATTCATCATAATACTACATCTTTATACTATTATCCTTATAAGTTGGAAGGCTTACAAATAACTTTTAATTATTTCTTAAGGACTTGCTTCAATTTTGCTAGGTAACGTAGGAGAAATTTTGCCCATAGACATTAAACTCAATTGTTCACTTACAATAATGATTCAAGAGTAAGTCTAAGTTCAGCAATTTGAATCAGAATGATCTAGAGAATCAATGAATTCCCATTATTAAACTTTGTAAAACCCTAATATTTCCATAAGAGATTTGGGAAACTATTTAAGCAATAAAAGGAAAATGGAATTACCAATTGTAGTTTTCAGTTTCTCCCAGGGGTGAAATCCCCAATCTAGTCAATCTGGAATTAAGCTGGTAAGGTCATGTTGCCTGAAATAATTCTTTCTTTAACCATTATTTAATTTAACCTAGTTCCTCTAAAGCTTCAAGTTACCATAAATCTCTGAATAACTAATAATTACCAGAGATTTCTATTTTACTTGTTTAAAACTTTACCTCTCAAGCAAGTTTGTCTTTATACTGACATTTCTGGAGCTAAAACCATTCCATCTCATGTCTGTTCCTTTTCACATTACCAAAAAAACTAACCAAACAAACAAACAAACAAAAAACCCTAGAATAAGCTCTTACTATGACTTCCTAGATATTATGAATTCATTACAACTGATATATACACATAAACATATTAAAAAATATAATAAACAATATTAAAGTTCTAAAGACATGATTGTTTGAACTTAACCATTAAATTTTGAACTGGCTCTTACTAACCAAAACATTCTAGATCAAGATTCCTTGAAAAAACATTTCAAGTTAGTATCTATTACATTCTTGAATCTAGCATATATTGGCACCATCAATAAATCAATTGTATAAAAAAAAAAAAAAAAAAAAAAAAAAAACCTCTGTAGCAGTGTAATCCCTGGGGAAAAGGGAGAGAAAGTGTATTGGGCAAGAAGGTGAAGCTAGAAACAAATAGGGAAAAGATATAAGGAGAAACCACACTCCTGGACTTGTACCAGGGACTTGTGGAGACATGGAAAGAGACATTTGAAAAAGACAGAAGCAAACTGGTTTAGAGAAACATAGGAGGCTGACAATGTAAGCCTTTATCTTGACTTGAGTTTTGATTTTTTTTTTTTATTCCTTCCAGATATACCTGGCCTCTTCTGACCCTTTCATATGGCTCCCTGCCAGGAGGTGCCTTGGAATTGTAAGTTTTTGAGCTTCAGTGGTCCTGCTTTGGGGCAACTCTATTTAACTGGGCATTTATCCACAAGGGGATGGGTAGTTTTGGGTGACTTCATATGGAAACTATTTAAACTATATTCTTTCTCTTCTCTCCCTTGCATGCTAATTATTGAAGTTCCTTTCCATTTACTGTCCCATGCACCAGAGTATTTTTTGTCTTTGTATAGAATTAATTTAGAGTGTGCAGGTTTGGGAGTGCCTCTCATTTTGTCCTGCCCTGTAACAATTCTAAGATTACCATTCAGATGTAAAAATGAGAAATAAAATGAGGAAGACATGCAAACACATAGAGAAACAATGATCTGTTTTCATTTAAAACTTCAGTCATGTGTGCTAATTTTCAAGAAGTAAGTTACTTTAGGGATTTGTATACTGAGCATACTTATACTGAATTGATTTCTAAATAATCTTTTTTCTTTCTCTTTCAGATAAGAAACTAGTCTTTTAATTTGCATTTCAAAAAATTGATCCTTAGTTCTAAAGAATGTAATGCAGATAATTTGTATCACAGAGATAGAGTCTAGTTTCCTAAGATCATTTTTTATTTTTTTTTTTTCTAAATACCTGGAAGATATTTGAGGTTAGTGGATTTTGAATTGAGTGGATTTGAATTGTTTTAAAGCCATAAATCTTATCTTGTAAAATCTCTATTTGCAAAGCAAAAATTAATTTAAACCCTCCAAAGATTGAGGTGTGGTCTTTAAATAAAACGTTTGGAACACTTAACTACATTTTTCTCTAGCATACTTTTATATCAGGAAATTTTATGACATAACATGGAAACTAAAATTATTGATATGCTAGAATATATTCCATTTAGCTACTATTTATACTATTTATACCTAGCCCAAGACTAGAATCATCTGAAAGGTAACAAAGGAAAGTTACTTTCTCTAAGGCTTGGCAATAAACCTAAAATGGGGCAAATTTCTCATACTTGTTCGAACAACTTCAGTTTCTGAAAGACAAGAGAAAATAGTACTTAATCCAATTTTATATTTTGTTTTGTTTTGTTTGTTTTGACACTAGGTCTCGCTATTTTTGCCTGTGGAACCACAGGCTCACGTTGCCTGAGGTACCACACTCAAGCAGTCTCCAGTCTCAGTTTCCCAGGTAGCTGAGATTATAGGTGCATGCCACCATGTCCAGCTATTTTTTTTGGAACGAGGTCCCGCTATGTGCCCCCAGTGGAACTTGAACCACGATCTCTGGCCCTGACTGCAGCTTCCTCGGCTGCTGCTTACAGACATGTGCCACCATGTCCGGCCCTTATGTGAGTTTTTATGTGTTTTGTTTTCTTTGGTTTTTGGAGTTCTTGGATGTTGGACTTTCTTGGTTCTTAAATATATTGTGAGAAAAATCCACAGTCACATCTTTCTACTCTGCTCGAGCACAAGGTTGGGGCTCAACGGCTTTTGGCCTGAGTTACAGTGCTATCTATCAAGTCTATATTTCCTTTGGGAGAGGGAAATTTTTTTTTCCAGGATTTTGGATGTTTTTATTAGGGAAATGACTTTATCATCCAGAGACATGCCAATTTTGAGGAATTCCCCTTTTGGGCAACAGTGTAATCCTTATTAAAAGGAGAGAGGTGTTCAAGCTCTCTGACCTACATAAGGAAGAGTAGTGAGGGAAAATAAAGAGGACTTGAGAGAGAAAACTTAGAGAGAACACTTGGAGGAGCCACATGGAGTAGAGAGATGCACTTGCTTCTTGGCCATGGACTTACACCAGGGACTTGGAGGTTATGGAGGAAGACACTTGAAAGATACTTGAGTGAGAATCTTGTGGGGAGGCTGACAATGGAAGCCTTTATATTGACTTCGTTTTTAAATTTGTTCTTTTCCTTCCACACTTGTCTAGCCTCTTTTCTACTTTTCCTAAGGATTCCCACAAAAAGTTACCTTAGACTGTGGCAAGTTTTTGGGTCTAAACGACCCTGGTGTAGCCCAACCCTGTTTGGCTGGAATCTATTTTAACTATAGTTTCTTCTCCTTCCCTCCCCTTGCCTCCTCTCCCTTCATCTCCTCTCTTCTCCTTTGTGGTGGTATTGCAAACTGACAGTGCTGATTTGGAAACAGTTTCATATTTCTTCAAATGATAAGCATACTGTTATCATATGATTCAAAAATTCCACTAATATCTATGTGTATGTGTACATATGTACATATATCATATATGTATCTGAGTATTGCAAAAATGTATATCTGTAAAACTTTCATGAATACGTATAGTTTCTTTATTCATACTAGTCAAAAAGTAAAAACAATTCAAATGTCCATCACCTATGCATGAATCAACAAGACATAGCATATTTACAGAATGGAATACTATCTGGCCTTAAAAACTTCTGCAGTACTATTACATTCTTCAATGTGTATGGTCTTGAAAACAGCATTTAAGTAAAAGAAAACAGACTTAGAAAAGCCAAAGCCACATATTGCATGATTTAATTTTATAAGTCTGTGAATTTTCAGACTAGAAAAAAACAAGGAGAAATAAATTATATTTAGTGATTCTTAGTGCTTGGGTAATAGGATTGGGAATGTGACTGATAATAGTCATGTAGAGGTACACCAGATTTCTTCTGGTGTGATGAAACTGTCAAGGTATTTATGAATATGAATTATTATACAACTTTGTGAATAGATTAACAAGCATGGATTAGGGAAATTTTGTATCATTTGAATTATGCAATGAAAACAATCCCCTATATGCAAATAAAAATTTAAGATAAAATTGTATAAATAACTATACAGAGTAATGATATAGTACAGTCAATATGAAATCACATCTGCAAATATTATATGAGAGTTTTTTTCAATATATACTTTGAATTTAGAAGGGGTAAATAATTAGTAAACATTCAGAGTTTTTTAAGAATCAAGCAGCATTAATCATGGCCTTTAAAACTGTGTGAGGTATGAATATTGGAGAAAAAATGTAATGATTTATGGAAAGTTTAGACAGAAATATGGATGGTGTGAATAGGACAGAACAGTAGATGGTTCTGTCCATAGTGGTGAATTCTTATTAGAAAAAGAGTCAATCTGATAATATAAAACCAAACTAATTTCAATTTTCAATAGATACCCAGCATTGTTTTAAATATATATTTACATATAACATAATAATATATGTAATAATAATATTTGTAATGTATTATTATATATAGTCAAATATAATATATAGTCAAATCCAGTTAAATATATATATATTTATATTTGACTGGATATGCTATTATCACAGCCAGTGAAACATTACAAATACAATGACACATTTATAACCACTTCATAATTTCTGTTTGAGAATCCTGAATACTCAAAATACTTTTATTGTTAAATCAACACATATGAATGTTGTACAACATATATACCCTTAATTGATATATTGGTACATGCAGTATTAATGTATTCTAACTTCTTAAAGAAGAGATATTGTATTTTTACTTGTTTTACTGAGAAATTGTTAATTATTTTTATTAGATGTATAGCCCAGATTCCTCTAAGATGCATCCATAATATAGGGTAGATGTTCCATATAACTTTTCAAATACTGTCTAAAAATTCATAAATTCCAAAGTATATCTGACTACAGGAGCTTCAGATAAGGGAGTGGACATCAGTATAAATATCTCCATTTTATAAATAGAAACACTATATTACAATGGAACAAATTAATTTGCCTGAAGTCATGCAAATCACTAGGTCCAGATGTTCATTCATTTTGGACTAAAACAGAATGCTTCCAGGGTCTATGCTCATAACCAGTAAACCACAGCTGAGAATCTTTGGAAAAATAGATTGAGGTCAGATCATGCTGTTTCATTAAGTATAAACTGAGGAGGGTAGGCTTAACTCTCCTGAAAAAAGCAGTTAAAAAAACACTTTATTGCATGAGTATTTAGAATCAGGTAGGGTTATATATTGAGTATATTGAAATGGGTAAACTTTTCTGTTAAGCAAATTAATTTTAATGGTATAGTCATTTGCATTTTGAAATTTACCAGAAAACAAATAGTTTGCAGAGAGAGTTAGCTCATAGGCGGTAGATGACATGGACAAATACATATTACCATGGCATGTAATGGATAAAATACGTTTCCCAGTGCTTTCTCACTGTGCACAAAAATGACTTATGCTGTCAGTGGAACAGTGATTATACCCATTAGTGAAATATAAAAATTCAGCTCAATTAAATTACTTATGCTATTTTTTTCCTTTCCTACGAATATATTTTGACATTCAAGTACATCTTCATGAGCTAACAGAATTTGAAGCAGCTACAATTTATTCTGTTTCTAATTGTGGTTAAATGATTATGTGATTCATCAATAAACAGATAGCTAACTTTCACAGTATATCTTAGTTTACAGAGAGATTATGACACCATGACATGTAGTAATGCAGTGAAAGGAGGAAGTTGAATGCCAATTTGTTATTTCACAAATGCCTCCATAACTTAAAGTTCAATTTAATGCTTTGGATGAAAGCTGTTGTCCTAGAAGAGTACAGAAAAATAAATGTGAATCCATAAATTGTAAGGGAATATAACATTTCATCTCACTCAAGAGATAGCAGTTATTAACAACCATTTGGTAAGGGAAGACATGGAAAGTGAATGTGAATAATTTTTAAATTATTTCGCATTGCCTCACAGTATATTAATTGAATTAGAGGGGTTGATTATAATAACAGGTGCTAAATTCTTATTAGTTTGTGAAATCTGTTTTAGTGTACTTTCTTATGTATATTTAGATACATATTTATTTGCTTGCACGATTTTATATATATATATATATAATAGAGAAGTTCAAACTATTGTGATATTTGTCTGTGATCCTAGAAGTTCATACACACAGATAAAAATATCTAAAATTACATAGGCATTCATGTATGCAATCACTACAAAAATATTTGAAATGAATGGAAATTTATATTTACAATTTTACATACTTATTAAAGTCAGAAAGTAACATGCTACTTCTGCCACAATTAACAAACCACTACTGATACATGATTATTAATTAAATTTTACTCAGACTGTGTTATTTTTCACCTATTATAAGTTTTCAATTAAGCATCTCATACAAGGTACATGACAGTTACTCACCATATCTCTAAGCTTAGGCTCCTGTTGTATATGGAGGTTTCTGACTTCCCTCCACTTTTGAAGACCTTCCTAATTTCAAAGAAATTGGTAATATATTTTATTGACTATTCATTTTGCTTGAGATTTTATCAAATTTTTTCCAGAAGTGGACCTTGGCTTGTAGTAGGATGGTCATAACCTTAAAGAGTCTCTCATGTTACATGCTATTAACATGACTTATCACTGTTAATGTTCAACTTGATCTCAGGTGAAGTAATATTGGTCAGATTTCTCCACTTTATAGTGAGTCCTTCTTCCCCTTTCTCATATTATACACTTTCAAAATAAGAGATGCTACAGACAGTAAACATTTATGCTGAGGGCAGTTAGACTCCACTAACTTAAGAATGAAGCATCTAAAAATATTTAGCAGTCTCCTGTCAAGGAGATTTGATTCTCCCCCTTTTCTTTATGTATTCAATTACATTTAAAAAACATGAACTCATCAATATACATTTTACCCTTTATGTTTTAGTCTAGTATTGCCTTGCATTTTATTTACCAAATTGCTCAAGTTTTGAACATTAGTTCATGCATATCTGTACTTTTCCTAAATATCCATTTTTCCCCAGAACTTTCTTTCAGACCTGTGGGTTCTTCTATATTTTTTATTCTAGTTCAAGAAAGCTTTCAGTATTTAAAAAATAAAACATATTTAAGTTAAATTCACAAAATATAAATGAAGAACTTATTGGCATTTTGTGCATTTATAATGTGGTACAATCAGTACCTATATTTACTTCCAAAATATTTCATAACTCTAAAATACAGTAAGTAGTTCCTTACAATAAGCAGTTTCTCCCTATTCTGCTTTCCCCAAAGCCATGGACATCACTGATCTTCATCTCTTTCCATAGATTTATCAAATTCTGAATATATAGCATAAAATAAAATCATTCAACATGTGATAGCTTGACTTCTTACATTGCATAATATTTTGAAGTGTGTCCTTATTTTAGCAAGTATGTTACTGCTTTCTATGACCACATATAATTCTTGTGTAAATATTTAATTTTGTTTATATATATGCATTCATCCTTAAATATTTGGTCTATTTTTACCTCTTGGCCATTGTGAATAATATTAATATGTATTCATGAATGCACATGTAGATATTTTTATTTCTTCTAGATATGTACCTGGAGGTGGAAATGCCAGTCATATGGTATTTCTGTTTACCTTTTCAAGTTACTGCTAAACTATTTCCCACAGCTAATGAAACATTTTGATCCCACTAGCTATGTATTTGTTTTTAATATGTCCACATATTCATGAACACACAATTTTCCCATTATTTTTTAGTAATTATGATGGGCATGTAGTATCTCATTGTGGTTTTAATTGACATTTTCCTAATTAGTTAATTATAGATTTTCTAAAGATGTTGGAGTCTTAACATCCCAACATCTGTATACGTGAATTTATTTGAAAATAAGGTCTTTGTATATGATGAATGTATGATGATGTCATTAGAGTGGGTCTTGTTCCAGTAACATAGTGTACATCCCTTATAAAATGAGGTTATTTAGATAAAGGAACTGATATGTAAAGAGAGAAAGTACGAAGAAATGAAAAAAAATGCCATCTACAGTCCCCAAAATACCTGAATCTTCAGACTCTAGTAAAACAGCATGGAACATAGACTTTTTCACAATTCTAATAAGGAATTAATCCTGCCCAAAATTCAGACTTGAACTTCTGGTGTCTAGAACTGTGAGGTAGAAAATTGCGGTTGTGTAAGTCTCCCAGTTTGTGGTGCCT
>PVHY01026823.1:0-16876 GCA_004024945.1 Uropsilus gracilis
GATCTGAGGGACAGTCCAGTACTGACCATATCCCCAAAGCCAGAGCCCCAAGCCCTGGGGATATGGTCAGTACTGGACTGTCCCTCAGATCCATCAGTGTCCTGGAAATTCTCATCACAAACATCTCCAAAGCCTCAGGGACATAAAATAAACACCCCCCCCCCACGGTGCAGCAGAGGGTCAGAGAGCTGGGCAGTGGGCAGTGAGGGACAAGGAGGATGTCCCCTGGGACTCACCCAGGGACTGAAGTTGATGCTGTATGCAAGGTGGGGGGTGCTCAGTCCTCCATCATGACTCAGAAGTCACCAAGAGGGTCCTCTCTGTCCCTACGGTCACCCACAAGGGCAGAGCACATAGAGAATTCCTGGCCTTTACAACCCAGGAGTGACCCGCCTCCCCCTCAGCGTAGTAATGCTGGTGCTTCCAGATCTCGTGGGGCTGCATCACGAGACAGCCTGCTTTCCGGATGGCAGGGGCCAGCGCTTGTGTGAGAAGACAGCACACAGACCCCTCTTTGCTGCCATAACCTGTCCGCCCCACCAGATGCTCAAGAACTTGGACGGTTGGATGGGGCAAGGCGGGGGAAGGGCATTTCCTTGAAAGGATGCTTTACCATTTTGAGCAAACTTCTTCCGAAGTGATGATTTCCTTCAGGATAGGTTGGGGGGGGGGGCAGGCAGAAGGCAATGTCCTGCATTTTTCTCAGGACACTGAGGGATCTGAGGGACAGTCCAGGACTGACCATATCCCCAGGGCTTGGGGCTCTGCCTTTGTGGTTAAAGACGATGAGTCAAAAGATCTATGCTTACATCCCAGTTCTACCAGGATGTATTAACTGCCTGGCCTTGGGCCAGTGACACCACCTCTCTGGCCTCGGCTTTCTCACCTGCTAAATGGGAACAATACTACCAGCTATTGCACTGGTTGTGGTCTGTAGGGTCTATCCTTCCCAAAGCTACACCCACAAAAACCTCATACCCTTAAGCCTTAGCTAAAAGTCACCTCATTTAGGGAGGCCTCCCTGACCACCCCATTGAAAAAGGTGACCCCCATTGCTGGCCTCACACCCCCTACACAACTTTCCTCCCCCTCCCCCCATATTCCACTACATCATATTCATTGCTTGTGCACTATATTCACACTTCCCGGGCCCTGTGTCAATCCAGGAGGGTAAGAATCTTTTTCTTGTTCAGTTGTCTCCCAGTGCCAAGAACTGTAGGGACTGTGCCTTGTTTCCTCAATCATTTCGGGGTAAGCCTCAACATTTTTCTCCCAGTAAATAAACTAAGAGTGCAGGACTGTGTGAATAAAGGGTGGGGTGGGTGGTCACTGTTAATCCCATTCTCCATCTAAACCCCCTTCCCAGGAAGGGCAGGCCCTTCCTCCAGCAGAGGATGTGACAGCTATCACAAGGTCCTGGGGAGCAGAGGGGGCTGAGTGTGGCACTGGGCAGCTGCAGACAGCCACGGGGGCTGCGGCCTGCAAAACAGACTTGGACAGTGGCTCCAAGTGGTGCTGACAGCCTGCCTGGGTACAGGGTTGAAGGCCAGGCTGCTCCAGATTTGGAAGGATTAAGCTGACAGCCCTCATGGGGGAAAAGCAGAGGGAGCTGGTTCCCAGCTGGTCCATTGTCTAGATGGGCCACCAGAGGCCTAGAGAATAATTCCTCACAACCCAAAATGAGAAGACTTTCCTCCCCAGGGTTAATTTTGGTTCCCGGGCTGGAGACTCCTCGGTGGCCCCTCCTGCCTCTCCAACAACTCCCAGCCCAGCCCAGCGCACCCAACGCCCAGGTCCAGGGATCCACCAACTGTTGGAAGAAAGGATGTTGTCCTGGGCCACTTCCCCACAGGCCACCAGGGGTGGAGGTGCCAGAGACCCCGTAGGCTGGGAATCCCCGAAGCCCCGCGGCCTTCTCCCCAGGGGGCGGGCCCACCAGGAAAAGTTTGTCTGCAGGAAATCAACCAGGAAGTGCAGGGCGGTGTGTGTGTGTGTGGGGGGTAATCAACCGTGGCCTTCAGCTTCGCTTGGGGGGAGCCTGGGGGTTCTAGGCCTCCGCCCCGTTCCTACCCCAGCCCTGGGCGCTCGGGCTGAGACACCCACTTCCACACCCTGCCACCTCGCCACACCCCACCCCCCAGCCGCCCAGCGGCGGCGGGAGCCCCAGGCTCTGCACTGGATGGGGGCGGGGAAAGGTGGAGAGACGGAGACGGCAAAACCCGCGCACAACCCAACCCGGCGTGCCTGGAGTGAGCGCAGTGTTCGGGCGGTTTGGCTACAGTCTCCCCCCTCCCGCCGTGGGTGCGCGCAATGGGCCCAGGGCAAGGAAGGCGCCACAACGCACCCAGAGCCTGGCCTTTAGACTACACTTCCCCCTTCCAGCTAAGCACGCGATTTTAGAGAGAGTGGAGGGGGCGTCTGTCTCCACCCGTGCTTCTACCAGCGCACCCCACTCCCTAGCTGGGGGTAAGGCAGGGCTTCCTTTTCTGCCGCTCCACCCTAGCCTGGGGACTGAGGCTCCCCTCTCCTACGCGCGTCTTCTCCCCCAGCTCCGGACACTTTTCGAGACCCCTGTCTCCGTTGGGGACCACGGGCGGGGAGCGGTGCGGTTGGGCGGCCCCGGATCCTTCCACCCAGCTTCCCCGCCCCCACGGCCCCGACCCAGCTCGGCCAGACTTGCGGGCAGCGAGAACTCGGCGCCTCGGTCCGCGGCCCGGCGGGGGCGAAGAGGGGAGGAGGGGCGACTCGTAAGTTTAGCGGCGCGCTCTCAGGACCCAGGACCAATGGGGCTGGGGGGGGGGAACGAGATGGCGGGATGGGGGAGGGACGGAGACCCGAGCATAGGGACGGAGTCAGACCCCAGGAGGGAGAATCTGCTCTTTGCTGTTTCTTGCTGAAAAGCAGAGGACAGCGAACCCGAGAAGGGGAGGGAGTGGGTTGGGGGTGGGGGGCGCGAAATAAACAGTCCAAGAGAGAGGACGCGGCGGAGGGAGGACGCCGGGGAAGAAAGGGAAACCAAGGCACCGGGAAGGGCAGAGAGCGGAGCGCTCAAAAAAGGAACAAAAGACCCAGCAGGACGGCGCCCGGGAGAGCTGGGACGGGCCCGCAGGGGTCCCAGCTGAATCCACCGGTGGCAAGAGGTCCTGGGGCGTCCGGCTGGAGCGGTGCGCGCGCCGCGCACTTGTCCCCAAAGGTCCCCGCGGCCGCAGAAGCCCCGTTGGGCTGCGCTGCGCAGCACCGGCTGGCGGCTGGAGAGGCGAGCGCGAGTCTGGGAAGCCGCGGCGGGGAACAGAACTTACGTTCTAGAGCATGCTGGCGCCGGCGCTGCGCGGAGCTGGCGAGCCTGGGGGACGCGCGGGCCCTCTGGCGCCTCACATCGTGCCGCCCGCGCGGGGCAGGGCTGGGCAGGGTGGGCAGGGCAGGACCGAGCCGGGCTGGACTGCGCGCAGCGCCCTGAGCGGCCGGGTCTACCGGAGTCTGGCGTCCCGCGCTGGTCCCTCCTCTCGGTTCCGCTCACAAGCCAATGGCGCGCCGTCCCCTCCCACGCGCCGGGCTGCCTCGCCCCCGAGGGTGGCCGCCGGGGCGGGCGGGAGAGGAGGGGTAGGAGAGACCGGGCTCCGGAGCGCCCCAACCGTCACTTTCCTAGAAACCACCTGAGGGGGGCGCTCTCACGCCCCGGAAGAATCTGGGGACCCCAGCTGTGTTAGACTTTCTTGGCAAGTTGTGAAGATTGCACCCCTCTAGTGAGACGAGCAGCACCCCCCTAGGTCGGCAAACCACGCTATCCTAGATCTCCTGGGGGTATCCCTGGGGCCTAGGCCAGTGTCTAAAATGGATACCCAAGTGTGTAATGACGCAGTACGAGGACGATTACCATCTGCTGGGTGCCAGCTCCTTGCCAGGCGCCCGTGCTTAGGAGTTAACAAGGATTAACTCATGTGATTCTCAGGACACCCTATGAGGTTGGTGCCATTGATGCCGCTTTCCAGAGGGCATTCGCAGTCAATAACGTTTGTTTCTGGCTTCCAGCCCAGGTCCACCCTGCTCCCCTGTTTAGTGCGACTTCCCAGATTTAATCTCTCTCTCCTCTTTTTCTCTCTCCTCTCATCTCCTCTCTCTCTTTCTCTCTGTCTTTTCTCTCCACTCTCTTCTCTCCTCTCTCTTCTCTCCTCTCTCCTCTCTCTCTCCTCTCCACCCCCCTCTCTCACACACACACTCTTTCTCCACCCCTTCTTCAAACTCCACCCTAAAATCCAGGCCCAGTGATGTGGAGTAAGCTGCTCTGCTGGGGAGCTCTGGGGTGGGGGTGGGGATAGGGGCCGATGTCTGCTTCACTGTAATGAGAACTTTTATCTCTCTGTTGAGAACAGAGCTTGGGTTCTAGAAGATCTCAGGCAGCCTAAAAGAGCCAGGTTCCTACAAACCAAATCCCTTCTCCACACAACCCCCCATCCCCCCATTCTGGGTCCACTGCCAACTGCTTTTCTGCCTGTCTGCATCCTCCTTCGTAGACCTTATGTCTCTTTGCATCTTATCTGGTGGCCACAGGCAGGGGGTGGGGGGGTGAGGGAGATGGGAGGGGGGGTGTTGGGACCCCAAGGCAAATCATGACTTGCTCATTTCACAAAACAAGTTATACAGGACAGAGAGAGGTGGGTGGCCCCAGGCAGCTGGCCAGGTGGGCCTCTTGACTCCAGGTCTGAGGTCTTCCTGCCCCTGTTCCTGCAGTTAGTGAGGTCAACTCTGGAATGAGGGCTTCGGTTTGGATCTTGGCTCAGCCTTTTGGTGACTGTGGTTTTGGGCAAATTACTTAATCACTAGGTATCTGGTTTCCTCTGCCTACCGAATGGGGGCAAATATAGTAGGAGCAGCCCATGGTTGTTTGGTGATTTAGAGTTAAATAGCGGCAGCTCACATGTATGGAGTGCCCACTGAGTGCCAGCTGCTCAGAGCTGGCTTGCCAAGCAGTCTCCCACTGCCCTCGCCAGGGCTGGGGCTAGGCAGGAGAGGCTGTGCTCTCAATACGGAAGTAAACAGAGTGGTCCCTGTGCTTCTCACAAGCACCCAATGGCTGTTCACTGTCCTGATTACCAAGGTAACAACTCTAATCCAGTGACCCACAGCATCAGCCCCCTAGCCAAGCACCTGGTCAGCCATAGCCAATAAGGATGGATGTATGGACAGACAGATGGATGGGCGGACAGACAGACGGATAGGCAGATGGGGAGATGGGAAGACGGATGGATGGATGGATGGATGGATGGATGGATGGATGGATGGATGGATGGATGACAGTGACCATTGATTGTGCTGTATGAAACACAGACCCCAAATCCACCTAGCTCAGCCTCCCATACTGATTCCAGCAACAACTCAAAGTCTCAACCCGCTGCCTTTACAAAGTCTCTCAAATTGAGGTGATGCTGTCTTCCTGTTCCACTCCTTCTCTCTGCCCAGCATGCTGAGAGGCAGACACCAGCCTTCTTATGGGCAGTGTGATTCCTTCCCCACCCGTAGAGACATGATCGCTGCTCCCCTTGGTGTGACCGCTAGATGTACCCCAGAGCCTGACCGTGTATCCACAGAAGGAGGCACTTTGTAATAACCACCCCAAGATCCCCACTTTGGAAGTGTGTGTGTGGTAGTACCACCCCCCATCCCACCCCCCACCCCGCTGCGGGGGGGGGGGTACCCCCCCATCTGCAGCCCCCTGCCAGCACCATGCAGGCAGAAGTTGAGAAGCAAAGTGTGGATGAGGGTTGATGGGGGAAGATGGGGACTTCCACCTTGCATGGCTTTTGTTCTGAATAACCTGGAGCCCAGGGAGTCTTGATCTTGTGTTTAATGCATTTTCTTGACCCAGCAGCAGGGTGTCAGGGAGCACCGGGCTGGGCCACCATCCTTCAGGAGGAGTCCACCTTGACAAGGACCCTTCAGCTCACGTACGGGTATCCAGGGTCCAGCCCCTGTCTTAGGAGCTCACAGCTCCTGGGAGACAGACTCAGCAGCAACAGAAACAGCTCCCAGTGCAGACAAAGCACTCAGGGGCCAAAGGAGAGGGGAGAGACTGTTTTCCCTTCCCCCCTCCCCCATCCCCCACACTCCTGCGGAGAAGTGCTGGGTCTCATCTGTTCCCTAAATAGCCAACTCCCCTTAGCTTTCCTTAGTTGCCCCATGTTGAGCATGAAAGTTTCACTGTGAGGTTATGCACCTCAACTTTAGGCCAGAAGGTAGTGGCCACAACAGTGCAATATCATCCCTGAAGTCCACGAGGGAGTGCATCAAGGGCGCTGGTGAGGGAAGGGGTTCAGGGACCCAACTCTGCTCCTAAGTAGCATGTGACCCTCTGCTTCCCCGGAAAACTGGAACTAGAGAAAGCCCTGCCTCCCAGAGCTTGTGCCAGTCCCGAGCCACTTGACGAGGTTGCATGGGGAAGGTTTGCAAACAGGCAGTGCTGATCCCTGTTATGATTACTGTGACTCTCACCACTTTCTCTCAAAGCCCCAGGAGAGCAGGGGGGAGGGGGGAGGGGAGGAGAGCCTAGAGCTAGCCAGCTGGGAGAGGGTCGAGCCCCTCCAGCCTCCCACTAGAGTCTGGGAGCAGCTGGGTCCCCATCTGTCTTGGTCCCCTCCACGGGGGAGGCAGCACCTCCTTTGTGCCTGCCTGTGAGTGTGAGTGTGTGTGTGTGAGTGTGAGTGCACCTGTCCATCTGCATGAGTGCCCGTGCAGGCAGGTGGTTGGTTGCTGAAAGGTAGTGCGGGCACGGGGATTGCCAATGTCCCTGGCCAGAAATAACTGTGGATAGCCCATGCCGGAGGCAGGAAGCAGATGTACTTCATTTCCACAGTGCTGGCAGCAGAAGGTGGAGGAGAGAGGCTGGGGACCTGTGTTCAGGTGGCGGGTTCTAGTCTTCCAGGCTGGGTCTCAGCAATGACCCCTCCCAGGAATCCAGGGCTTGGGAGAGGACCAGCCTGGGTTCCGGCTCAGTTTCTCAGTCTGTGAAGTGGCTTACTGAGCTTACTGCGTTTGACGGAGAGGCTGCACGCGATGCTCTTAGCAGCAGCAGACACAGAGTGCTCGTGGCTGGTGCTGCCAGAAATACGCAGCCCGGGAGAAGGCGGTGGGAGGGCTGAGAGGGGCCAGGCTTTGTCAACTGTGAAAGCTTCTCCCGCTAAGTGGCCAGGCCCGGAGAGTGGAAGCTGCCACTAGGAGCTGCTCTTTGGCCCAGGTCGAAAGGGGCGCTGTCCCAGGACACTGGAGGGAGGCGGAGCAGCTGGGCTCTGTAGCTCCTGCTGGCTGCCCTACCCCCCCCTCCTCCCCAGCCTGCCTGGGCAGATGGTGTCTGAGGCTTTCCTGCCCAGCCCCTTCTCCCCCCTCTCCATGGGCCCAGGCAGAGTGCAGCTGTGGGGGCTGGAAGGAGCCCTGGGAATTTGGGAACCCTGGTGCAGGCCTCCCCACACTCCCCAGTTCAGGGAGACTGCCCAGGCCTCCTTCCCTCCGCCCCCACAGGCAGCCGTCCTCCCTCTGATGAATCATCCCCGCCCCCGCTGTTGCTGTTGCAGGACCAGGGATTGTCAAGCAGCTCCTCACCTGTGGGAGAGACAACCTACCAGGGTGGGGGTGGAAGCCAAGAGGCTCAGCTCCTCCCAAGGGAAGGAGCGACAGCTTGGGGGACCAGGGGACCACACCCAGCTCTTTCCAGCCTGGAAGGGGCCAGGGTGCAAGCCCAGGAGAGCTTAAGCATCCTGGGTGCAGCATCCTGGGTGCAGCACCCGGCTCCAGCCCTCTGCCACGCAGAGCTCAGCCTCAGCCAAGCTGCTTAGCCGTGTGTGGCTCAGTTTCTTCTGTCACGCGTGAAACGGAGAATCGTGATGGCGCACAGGATGCTTGGAGGAGTGAATGAGACTGCATAGAAGTCCTGGGCCACAGGAAGTCCTCACTGTGGGTGCACTGACACGCTGCACAAATGCACGTTGGAAACGTCAATGATGGGGGTGCAGGGGTGCACGTGTACCTACAGGAGAGCCGCTCTCCCCAACCCGGGGCTTTAGAGCCCAAACCCAGGGCACTTATTGCTGTGTGCCAGTACTGTCACCGGCAGCTACCAAGACCCAGAAAGTATGGAGTATGGACTCCCAGGTGTGCAGACCTGAGTCTCTGCCACATGAACAAGTCCCTGGAGCTGGATTCTGACTCTGAGCCTGACCCAGAAGAGAAACGCTGTGAGAAGGAGGAGGGAACAGGTGTTGGAGCCTGGATTTGGGAAACAGCCTGGATTCCTTCACAGCGAGAGCCTAGGGCAGCGGCTCTGGGCTGTGAGGTCAGGGCCATGGAACCTGAGAAGCCAGCTGGGGCTGCAGCCCATACTGTGCCCACCCTGCTCAAGGGGAACCCTGGGCAACTTGGGTACCACATCCAAGGGCTTAGAGTCATCTCAATTGATAGCACTCCCAGCCCCTACAGAGTGCCAGGCCTTGCTTTATATATATTCCACTGTGATAAATCCCGCAGGGGTGGTATCCCAGTTAGCCCCATTTTACAGATGAGGAAACTGATGCCCACTGAGTTACAGAACATCCTAAAAAGCAGTGAGGTCAGGGTGGGAAGCCAGGGTACTCTGGTCCAGTGTCCTTTTGCCCCCGTCCCATGTTTCTAGCTGTGCTGTTGGCCTGGGGTGGGGATGGGGGGCATGAAGTAGGAATGACTGACCCTGCCTTGTCATGCTTTGTCAACTCAGTTCCCATCCTTGGTGGAGCCATCCCTGTTTGGGGCAGGACATCACCTGTGCCAACAGACTCTGATTCATAAAATTATTTCCATTTGAGTGATGGTTCTCCAAGTATGGTTTAAGGAATTGTTTTGTTTTGTTGTTGTTGTTGCTTTTGGGGAAGGGTTGCTTTGTTGTTGTTGTTTTTGAGATTAGGTCTTGCTATGTTGCCCGGGGAACTGCAGACTCATGTTGGCTGAGTTACCATGGACTCAAGCGATCCCCAACCTCAGCCTCCCAGGTAGCTGGGATTACAGGTGCATGCCATCACACCCAGCTATTTTTTGGGACTAGGTCTTGCTCTGTTGCCCCAGGTGGGTCTTGAACCTGCAGACTCAAGCGATTCCTAGTCCCAGCCTCCCTCCATAGGCTGGGATTAAAGCCACAGGCCACCATACCTGGCCTCCTAAGGAGTTGTTAAGAATGCAAATTCCCAGGCTGACCTCAGACAATGGAATCAGAGTCTTTGCAGTGAGGACATAGCCTGGGCAACCTTCTATGTGGCCCCCAGCCCTCCGTGCAATGCTGGTGCGGGCCGGCTAGCCAGAACAGTTGCTCAAGTCTGCAAAGCAGATAGAGTCCTAGATTTCTCTCCTGTCCAGAGGTACTTTGGTGCTGCTATTCAGTCCATCTTACAGGTCAGGCTAAAGGTGAGTGTTCCTTTGTCAGAGGAGCCTATCAGGGAAGCAGGAGAGCCAGAGTCTGGAACCTATACTTTTGGGTTCCCGAATATTGTTGTTTGTGAACTTGGGTACCAGTCTGCTGACAGAGGTGGGAGAGGGAGGGGCTGGGGGCTGAGGAGCTGCTGGGCCTGGGAGTGGGGGTGGGTCCCCCCTTGGGAAAGGGGCCAGGCCTATTTATTATTCTCTCAGAGGTGCCCTAACCCAAATCTACATAAATCCAGCCCAGTCTGGCCTTTTGAGTGATGGGTTTATTAATACTCCGGGGCCTCTGCGAGGCTGATCGCAATAACAAAGGCGCCTGCAGCAGCCACCCTGCTCGGAAGCCTCATTATGTAATTGCAGGAGGAGCGAGGAGCAAGGAGCGGAGGCCTGGGGTGCACACAAGCCCTGAGCATTGTGGGTCTGGCTAGCAGGGCTCCTGCCCTGGGAGGCTGCAAGCAGGGCAGGGTTGGAGAGAGAGTGCCCCCAACACACACATACCCCTCTAACAGAAGGGTTAACCCCACTGTGACTAGGTACAGTTCTCTGCTCAGGGCAAAATGGCACCCAAAGGCAGAGCCCCAGTCCCCAGAATCCCCAAGGCTGAACCAGGCATCCCCCCATTCCCACTCGCCACCAAACATGCTAGCTCCTCTGTCAGGTAACCTTCCCATCCTTGTCACTAGTTGTAGGGACAAGCCCCAGGCTCACCAATCTGCGTTGGATCTATTAGTTTCAGGGGTTAAATAGACACACCAGGCAGGGCAGGACAGAGCTGGGGGGAGGGGAGGCCGGAGGCAGGCGAGCCCCCCCAGGAATCATCACACCCTTTCTCTGGTCGATCAGTCGGTTGGTCTGTCTCTGAGTCTGTCTCTGTCTGTCTGTCTGTCCATCTGTCACTCTCTCCCTCCCTCCCCCCCATGGTTCTGTTCCTGTGCGTGCTCTGCACCCCATTATCCCCTCTCTTACAGGTGCAGGTTGTCCAGGTTAATGAAGGAAAAAGCCTGCCCACACTCACCCTACACCCCCCACCTCTGAGTGGAGGACAAGAGAGACCAATACTTTGAGCAGCTTGTGGGTACAAGTCCCATGTTAGACTCCTGACAATTTTGGTGCAATGGCCCGTTTTATAGATGAGGTCTGAGGTGCCGCCAGAACACACATTTGTGTACCAAGAAGTCATCCATCCAAAGAACAGATTTCTTGTTGTTTTTGAGACTAAGTCTCTCTATTTTTGCCCGTGGAACCTCAGGCTCATGTTGCCTGGGGTACCATGGACTCAAGCAATTCCCAGCCTCAGCTTCCCAGGTACCTAGGATTACAGGCATGTGCCACCATGCCCAGCTTTCTTTTTTTTTTTTTTTTGGAGTTAGGTCTCACTACGTTGCCCCAGGCAGGACTTGAACCTGCTCCCTGGTCCCTGCCGTCGCTTCCTAGGCTGCTGCTTACAGGCATGTGCCACCGTGCTCAGTCTCCAAAGAACAGATGTTCTCAGTGTGTCCTACAAGGCTTTTTTACAACCAACATGGCTCAGATGTTGCCTCAGCTTCCCCTTTTAGGGTCCACGTGCCTGGATGCTGTAGTGGAGTGGGAGGGACTCTGTATCCCACCCACCCCTGTGGTTCTGAGAAAGGGCTTTACACAAGCAGCACTGCCACTGAGACACTGGTGCCTGAGCAGATATGCCAAGGACATGCTGGGCTGTTTGGGTTGGGGCTCAGCCCATCAGGCCCTGCCCCCATACTCCCTGTCCTGTCCTGCCTGCACCCTGAGAGCCAGCCCCCGCCCAGCTAGGCACTCCAGCCCTTCAGCCCCCCCCAGCCTCTGCCCAAGCCAGGCCCTCTGCCCATCCCAGGCAACTAGAAGGTATTTTCTCTGAGGAGTCCTTCCCAGCACCCCCAGTCCCAATATACACACACCAGGGTTCTGACCTTTCTCTCCTGCCCTGGGAGCCCTTGGTGACAAGCCCTGTCACTGCATTATGGGAGCTCTCGTTAGCTGTTTTCTGTCTGTTCCCAAGAGGCCAGGGATTCTGGGATGGTGGTTTCACGTCTGACTCACCTTCACGGAAACCCGCCCCCCACCTGACACAGTTGGCAGGTCCCAGCAGTGGGTAAATTTGAAGTCAAGACCCTGACTTCAGACCTCCCTGACCTCTGGCTCTGCCAGCCCCTCGTTGTGTGGGCTAAGGCAGCTTTGGTGGTCTCCTGGGCCTGTTTCCCCCTGGTAAATAGGGATATGGTAACCCCAGCCTTAGGAGGCTGGTTGGTGTTTATTGAGCACCTACTATAGGTCAGGTGACTTTATGGACTCCACTTCGCCTTAAGTGGGAAGTAATTGTTATTGCCTCTACTTTGTAGAGAAGTTGCTTTCTCCCACGTCACCAGCTCACAAGGGACAGAGCATGGACTCAAATTCTGGCCTTTCAGTCTCCTGTGTTTCTAATCTTCTCAAAGGATGATTCTGACAATTAGGTGAGAAACAGGGACCAGCATACAGTAGGCACTCAATAATATTTATACCCCTCCACTCCCAAAGCTCCCCATGCAATCTCTCCTCCTGTATATCGGGAGCCCCTCTCCGGGGGTGGGGCTGAAGAAGGGAGCTGCAGGAAGGCTTGGTAGAGGGAATGTTCTGACTTCGGAATATAAAAAACCAATTGTTCTACATCCTCATATTAAGAACGGACATGGCGATCCTCTGACTATCTAAGAACATTGAATGGCAGCTCCTCTGCGTTTTGCCAATTGGCGAAATGTGTTTTCAGTCCAAGGCGATAAGCAGAAGCCCACTCTGCCCAGCTGCACCCCCAGACCTGGAACAGGGAAGGACTGGCCTACAGAGAGAGCAGGTGTCAGTGGGGAAACTGAGGCAGGGAGCAAATGCCTGTGGGTCTCCTCTAGACCTTGAGAACTTCAGCAAGACCCTGCCTCACTGAGCCTCAGTTTACACAGCTGAAAATGGGCCTGTTACAGTGCCCTGTGCATTTGACATGATGAAGAATGTGATCATAAAAGTGCTTTGGGCTCGTGAACGCTAGATGACTCATGTTAAAAGCTGGAAGAGCAGCAGCCCCATTTTTCTGCTTCTGTGCCTATTCAACTCAACTCTTGCCACCTCTAACCCCAGACACTGTCATCTCCCACTGGAACTTCCTCCGAGACCACCTCCCAGCCCTTGACTTTGCCTCCTCCAAGTCATTCTTCCCCCAGGAAACCAAGACAACTTTGAAAAATTTGACCAGCGATTATGAAACATGATTTTCCCTCTTGCTTAGAATAAAATCCAGATTGGAAGGAAAAAAAAAGAATAAAATCCAGATTGGTCACTACAGCAAGCTGGCCCTGGTTGCCCTTGGCCTCCCCTCTTACTCCCTTCACTCCAAGGCTCTTCCTAGTTCTCGTGCTTGCTAAACTTGTTTATTCCTTCAGTCCTTTGCACATTCTGTTCCCTCTGCCTGGAATACTTTTCCCATCAAGCTTTCATCTGGTTGCCTTGCTCTCTCACCCTAATGTCAGCTGGAAGATGACCTTGATAGACACCTTCCCAGACTACCATGTCACAGTAGATATTCCCTGTCACTCAATTACTTCATCAGTGTCACTGCTTTTCAGGTAGAAAGAGAGAGGAAACTAATAAACTACTAAATAACAGTGTCCATCAGGGCTGCAGAACATCACTCCTTTGACAGAGGGAGTGCTGCAGAGCCTGGGCAGCAGTACATGGCAGCTCAGGAGTCCAAGTTATCATAGATCTCCTCCTTGGCTCTGCAAGATTTGTAATAAGCTTTAAATTGTTCCAGTAAAAACAAAGGAAGGAATGAATCCATGCTTACGCACATAAAACAAGTGATGATGGAAACCCAGTTTTTGCATCAGAGAAGCTTGCCATTGAGTGAGGCAGACAGACGTCAGTGCAGATGCTATTCCCAGTTTCCCTCTTGGGCACCCCTCATCTTGAGTCTGAACCTGTCCTGTGTGCTGTTCCCTTGGCCAGGGACTTCCTTCCTCCAACATGACCCAGTCTTCACCCGCTGTCACTCAAGCTTATCTCAGTCTATTTCCCCTGGAAACCTTTCCTGATTCCCCACTGACAGCCCCAGACTCCAGTCTGAATAGGCCCCACCTACCCTGTCCCCTCCTCCCACCCTCAGGCTGACCCAGTCTCTCCCTTAGGGCTCTGTTGGATTTGACAGTGCATGGAGCTGCCTGAGAGTTACCACTGGCTGTTCTGTGACTGCATCTTCGTGCCTAGCACAGTGCTGGCACCTGGTAGGTATGGCAAAGTCTAAGGGGGAAGACTATGAAAGCAGAGGTGGGCTCAACTGCTCCTCCCCCCACATACACAAGTTCCCCCACCCAGACATTAACCCCAGAGGCTCCTTGGAGCCTCATTAGAACCTCTCTTGAGTGCTGGGCAAAGTAAGCCCCAGATCTGCCCCCACCCAACTGCCTACTGTCAGCTCCTGCCCCCACCAGGGGTACAGAGCAGCCAGGAAGAGGGTGGGAAGAGGATGAGACATGCCACAGCCCCCCTGGCCACTCCCTTCTGTCACACCCCCTCTCCTTTTCTTTCTTTTTCTTCTGTTTTGCTTCACATTCAGTCCCCTCCCCCAGCCCAGAGAATGCAAACTGAAGAGGCCCACACTGGCGGCAGCGGCGTCAACAGTGAAAAATAACCAATTTAAGGAGTAATCGCTGCTGTAATGATTGTCTACGCCCTGAGTCACCGCAGAAAATCAGGCTGAGGCTCTGGGACTCCCAGGCTCCCTGAGTTGTGTCACCTGGGTTGCTTAATACCCAGGAACTCCTTGTCCCCACCTGGAAAGTAAAGAGATTAGTGCCAACCCAAAGGGCTGACAAAGTACTGCTTACCCCATGATTCTCTCTGGGCTGCAGATCAGAAGCTGGGGTGACACACAGCCAGGTGGGGGTCATCAGACCTGGAACCCAAAGTGGGGGTTCGGGTTGTAGGGGAGACTCAACTTTGGGGGGAGGCAATACTCAGAGGTTCACAGCTTAGGAGGTCTTGGGAGAGGCTTAGCTGGGCTGGAAGGATAAATGGGAGCTATGGAAAATGATGGAGTGATGGAGACATAGCCCTGGAATGGCTAGAGGTGGCACCTGGAGCTATACTGTCATTTTATAGATGGGGAAACTGAGGAGGGGATTGCTAAAAGCCATTACCCATTGGGGTAGAACCCACGTTAGAAGCAGGTGCTTTGACTCCCATTCCAGTGTTCTCTGTTAGCAATTAGTTCACAATGACAGTAATGGCAGTGTGAATGTTCACTGCAGTCAGGGTTTAGGCTAAATGCCTGTGTGTATGTGTGTGTGTGTGTGTGTGTGTGTGTGTGTATGATAATTCCTCTCATAATTGAATAGTCCCATAGGGTAGGATTAGAATGCAGGACCTGTGTTATCTTAATAAGGTTCAGAGAGGTTAAGCAGTTTCTTCAAAGGCACACAGCATGACCCTCTGAACCTCTGCGGTTCCTCTGGGCTTCTCATTTCTCCAACTAACAAACGAATGGCCAAGAGATGAGAGCAATTTTAGGGCTCCCTGCCTAGGTAGGATTCCTTCTGCAGGATCTCTTCTCTCTGAGAGGGTAAGGAGGTATCTCTTCTTTAGAAGAGACAGGAAAGAGCCTAGACTTCCCCATCAGCACCCACAGGAAGGTAAGCACCCACAATGGGCCAAGGAGAAGAGAGACAGTTGGTTGATTGATTAATTGATTGATTGATATTTTTTTGAAACTAGGTCTCCCTATGTTGCCTCGGGTAGTCCCGGTCCCACAGACTCAAATGATCCCCAGCCTCAGCCTCCCAGGTAGCTGGGATTACAGGCATGGGCTACCACACCCAGCTGCTTTTTAGAGACTAGGTTTCACTATGTTGCCTGGGTTAAGTAAGTCCCAAGTCCAAGAACTCAAACTATCCCAGCCTCTTACCTCCCAGCACTTAAACTACAGGCACCTGCCACCATGCCCGGCTCTAGTGTTTTTTTTTTTTTTAGGATTGCCCTGGGGAAAAAGGGAAACACTACCATTTCTGCAGAATTTGAGGCCTTTAAGTGTGATAACTGGGAGGAGGGAGGGACAACCTGCCTGAGGGTAACCTCTTTTCTCCCCTTGGGACATAGCAGCTGTTCACCACAAGCTGTTCACTAGGGGGCCAGAGGCATTCCTTAGCAGGCTTCATCTGGCAAAACTCTGTTGTGTGAAATTTATAGCTATTTCACATCTTTGTATTCCCTGGGGTTCACCCACCACCTCCTCTCCCAGACCACTCCCCCCTCCTCCAGTTGTGTACTTTAGTTTGGTTGTTAGCTTGTCTTGACTTTTCCTCCTGGTCTTTTGTTTTTCCTATGTTCCATATATTAATGAAACCATTTAGTTTCTGTCTTTTTCTTTCTGACTTGTTTCTGCTAATAAGATTTCTTCTAGGTCCATCCATGTTGTTTCAAATTCATCAAGTTTGTCATTTTTAATTGATGAGTAATACTCCATTGTGTATATGTACCATGTCTTTTTCATCCATTCATCTGTCTTGGGACATGTGGGTTATTATGGGTTATGGTGGGTCTTTGCAATTAAAAATAGTGCTGCAGTAAATATCTAGGAACAGGTGTCCCTTTGTGTAACTATTGAAGTCTCCTTTGGGTAGATTCCCAGAAGAGCAATTGCTGGGTCAAATGGTAATTCCATTTCCATTAGTCTGAGGATCCTCCACACTGCTTTCCATAGTGGCTGGACCAGTTTACAATCCCACCAGCAGTGTAAGAGTGTTCCTTTCTCTCTACTGGATGTGCATTTCTCTCTACCCTCCCCCCTTACCCCCACCCCCCATGCTGATGCTCCTGCAGCGGGAGGGCATAGTGAAGTGGGGAGCAGTGCCCAGGAGCCAGAGATTTGGTTCCCACTGACTGGCTTCTCCCCTGAGGAGCTATGTGGCTTCAGGCAGGTGCCTGGTACCCTCTGTGTGGCCCTGAAAGCTGGCTGGGTGGCTCGGAGGGCATGGCCCTCTTGCTGAATGATCGGGTTGGAGCTGGCTGGGCCATGGGAGGTGGGGAGGGGTCTGGCAACACAGACCCACGAGATAGGCCTGCAGACCTGGAGTCTGTCCTTGAGCACTTCTGTAAGCACAGAGCAGACCCCAGCACCCGGGCTTCCAGCTGGGGCTCCAGGCTGCAAGCCCTGGAGGAGGAGTGGCAGGTGGGCCATCTGCTCAGGCCTGGTGGGGGGAGGGGGGTAGACACAAGCTGCCGAGCACTGAATGGCCTCTCTGTTGGGACCCGAGCTGAGGAACAGATGGCCTGGGCAGCTGACGGGTGAGGGGGCGGGCAGAGGCCAGGCCTGCCCCTTCCCTCCTGCCAAGTCCCAAAGTCCTGTCTTCCTGGGGGAGGAGGCCCCACCAGGCCTTCGGAGTGACAACATCCAGGAAGGAGA
>PVHY01026824.1:0-17115 GCA_004024945.1 Uropsilus gracilis
CCGGTACAGCCAGCACCTGGCATGTCTTCCCCGTGGTGGAGTGACCCAGTGGCATGCGCACACCTGGGCCGGGGAGAGGGGGCTACAGGGGTGCAGAGGGCACACGCATGAGCATGAGTGAGCATGAGAGAACACCAGAGAGAAAGAGAGCGAGCCTGAGGAGCAGGGGGACTCGCCTGCCTCCTGCCCCCCACCCCCAGCCCTGGCCTGCCTGGGATGTCTGCCTCACCGCTAAAACCAATAAAGTCAGGCACGGTGGCGTGTGCCTGTAAGCGACAGCCTATGGAGTCACGGCTGGGACTTGGAATCTCGGTTCGAGACCTGCCCAGGGCAACATAGGGAGACCTAGTCCCAAAAAATAGCTGGAGGCCGGGCATGGTGGCGCATGCCTATAGACAGCAGCCTAGGAAGCCACCACCAGCCCGGGCTAGGGATCGCAGTTCGAGTCCTGCCTGGGGCCCGTAGCGAGACCTCGTCCCAAAAAAAAGCTGGGCATGGTGGCACGCACCTGTCATCCCAGCCACCCGGGAAGCTGAGGCTGGGGATGGCTTGAGTCCGTGGTACCCCGGGCAACATGAGTCTGCGGTTCCCCAGGCAAATTAATTAATTAATAATTAATTAATACCAGTAAAGAGCCTGAGCAGATTGTGTGGGCCTGGCGCCTGCTGTTGCCCCGACAACTGGCACCAGGAACAGGCTGGCCATCGTACACTTGTCCAGTGCTTGCCAGAGTCTGGCCTGTCGCTCACCAACCTTCCTCCTGGAGGTTTTCTTCCCCTGCCGCCCCAGACACCCGGCTTTCCTTCCGCAAATGGTTCCCAAGCCGGTAACGTAAACGTCTGTGAGAGTACGGCCAGGTGCGCTCCACCTTCAGAGTGTCTTTTTTTTTACAATTGTTTTATTTATTTATTTATTTTTTTTTTGAGACCAGGTCTTGCTTTTTGCCTGTGGAACTGCGCAGGCTCTCGTTGCCCGGGGTACCACAGACTCAAGCCATCCCCATTCTCAGCTTCCCAGGTAGCTGGGATAACAGGCGTGCGCCACCATGCCCTGCTATTTTTTTGGAACTGGGTCTCGCTACGTGCCCCTGGCGGGACTCGAACCGCGATCCCTGGCCCCGGCCGCGGTTTCCTAGGCTGGTGCTTACAAGCACGTGCCACCGTGCCCAGCCTCAGGGTTTCTGAAGCAGGAGGATCTGGTGCTCTTCTGCCTTCCTGACAAGCTCCAGGTCATGATGTGGCTGTGGGCCAGAGACCCCACTTTGAGAACCATGTGTCACCTCGTGGGAGGCTCCTTCTCAGGCTCCTATGGGCTCATCTCCTCGGCCTCCACATGCTGCAGCTGCCCAGGTGACGGCCTTTGTTGCGCTTGTGCGGTCATTTATTAGTTCTCCGAGGGAGGTGCTTCAAGAACGCCTGATGCCCCAGGGCCGGGCTGGGGCAACACCCAGCTTTTAATTGCATTGGGCTCCTGAATGGCCCGGATGCAGCCCCTCCCGGTCTGAGACCCCGAGTGCCCTCGGGCAGGACATCAAAGCCGCGTCTGAGAAGCAAAGGCTGACGCTGGAGAGCTCCGCCTACGGAGGAACCTGCACAAACCAAATGTCATGTCTGAAACTTCCCAGGAAGTTCTCAGAAACGCACGAGACAGGCGCAGCTGGGAGACAAAGACCACAGAGAAACCGGGCGTGGTGGCGCGCGCCTGTAATCCAAGCGCTGGGAGGCAAGAGGCCTGGGATCCCTTGAGTTGGCGGGTTCAAGACTACTCCGGGCAACATAGCGAGCTCTGGTCTCGAAAAAGCAGCCGGGTGCAGTGGCAGGCGCCTGTAATCCCAGCCACCTGGGAGGCTGAGGCTGGGCGGTCGCTTAAGTCTGCAGGATTGGGACAACTCCATTGGGCAACATAGCGAGATCTAGTCTCTGGGGGGAAAAAAAAAGACCACAGAGAATGGCCACTAGAGGGGTGAGCCTGACTTTGGGGCCACAGCGGCCCCCTGAGCCACCTGCTCAGACACACCCGGGGGGGCCGGCTGAGCAGAGGGGGGCCTGGTGTTCCAGAAGTTTCATCACAAATGAAAGTGGAGGTTCCAGCTCCAAGTTGGAGGGCAGGAGAGGGGCTCTAGGTTGGATGACCCAGACTTCCAGTGGGACCCCGAAGAGGGATGCTCGTGGGGTCAAGAGGAGGTTAAATTGGACATTGTTCAGCCCCTCCGAAGACGGAGCCCCAGGGCTGAACTCGCAATGGCTGACGGTAGCTTCCCCCACACTCACGTTGTATTTTTGTGACACAGGTTTGGCAATCAAGACCATCTCCTCCATCTCTGGAGGCAAAATCAATAGGGCCTTCGACAGGCCAGTAGACCTGAACTTGTGATAAAATTGCATGGAGCTACGTGTACATACGTGTGTGTGCATGTGTGTGTGTGTGTGTGTGTGTGCTCGCATATGTACACGCCGGCACCAGCAAAACTGGGTGTACTGCAAGTATCCCAGTCCGGGTAGGTTGATCGGTTCTAGCAGCTAATGTCAGAACCTTTGGATTTTACAGGTTTTCATGCTCTCAGGGACCCAGGCCCACCAGGCCCACCAGGCCTGGAAGACGGGTCAGTTGTGTGGCAGGCAGCAGGGGTGGGGGGCAGGGAGACTCTTTCCCCGGGTTCTCTCTTGCACTCTTCCATTCTCTTCACGTTCTCTCAGTGCTCCCAGACCTCTCCTACCAGGGTGATGCCACCCCTTTATCTCCTCCTCCCAGGGCCAAGTGAGCCCACTGGGGCCAGCATCTACAATCATAGGGGGGAAGGGCGAAAACCCTAATTCATTTACCCTCCAGTGGGAAAGTCTCAATAATATTGTAGCACTGTCAGTACCCTGGCTGTGACCCCATATTAGTCCTTGTGGCTGTTGCCAGTGGAGGTCTTCAGGAGGCTACGCTAATGGGGGTGCCATAGAGGGCACGTGGGTTCTTTTATGAATTTCCTACAACTGCAGGTGAATCTGTGATCATCTCAAAATAAAAAGTCTAGTAAGTTTGTGAAAGATCTCTAGAGGAGGCTGACAGAGTGGCGGATGTGAAAACGCTGTTCATGCATTCAAGAAATGTGATGACAAATAGGAGAACTTCAACAGAAAACTGGAAACTTAAGAAAATGAAAATTGAGAATGGCCCATGTCAAAAAAAAGGGGGGGGGGCAACAAGTGCTGGTGTGGATGTGGAGAGAAAGGAACACTCTTACACTGCTGGTGGGAAGGTAAACTGGTCCAGCCACTAGAAAGCTGTGTGGAGGATCTTCACACTACTGAACATGGAGCTACCATTTGGCCCAGCAATCGCTCTTCTGGGAATCTACCCGAAGGAGAACAGAATACTTATACAGAGGGACACCTGTACCCGGATGTTTAGTGCAGCGCGATTTATAATTGCAAGGACATGGAAACAACCCAAATGCCCCCAAACAGACAAATGGATGAAAAAGGATATGGAATCTATACACAATGGAATCTTCTTTATCAATTAAAAATGACAAATTTGATGCGTTTGAGATAACATGGATGGACCTAGAAGGAATCATAACAGCAGAAACAAGTCAGAAAGAAAAAGACAGAAGCCAAATAGTGTCACTAATATATGGGACATAGGGAAAACAAACAAAAGGCCAAGAGGAAAAAGTAAAAACAAGCTAACAACCAAACTAAAACACGTAGCTGGGGGTGGGGGGATGGGTGGAATGGTTAGGAAAGGAGGGAGGGTGGTGGGAGAACCCTGGGGAATACAAAGATGTGATAGATAGATAGATATATATAATTATTTATTTAAAAAATAGAAAATGAAGGCCGGGCACGGTGGCTCGTGCTTGTAAGCTTCAGCCTATGAAGTGGCCGGGGCTAGGGATCGCGGTTCGAGTCCCGCCTGGGGCCCGTAGGGAGACCTAGTTCCAAAAAGATAGCTGGGTGTGGTGGCGCGCGCCTGTAATCCCAGCTACCTGGGAAGCTGAGGCTGAAGATTGCTTGAGTCTGTGGTACCCCGGGCCATGAGAGCCTGCGGTTCCATGGGCAAAAATAGCAAGACCTAGTCTCAAAAAAAAAAAAAAAAAAAAAAAAAAAAAAAAAAAATAGAAAATGAAAATTCTAAAAGTGAAAAATACATTCACCGAAGGGATGAGTGCAATAAACAGGCTGCTTAGCAGACCAGACACAAAGAATGAATCTGTGCACTCAGAGAGATGAAAGAAATGATTCAGGGAAAAGACTGAGAAGAACAGAACGTATAAGATTAATGGGGGACACAGTGGAAAGAGGTAGAAGCCATGGGAAAGCCAGCAGGGCAGAGAGAAAAATTGAATGTATTGTCTGAAATTTTTCCAAAAACCAGAGGCGATACTAAGGCACCCATTCAAGAATCTCAGGAACCCCCCAAACTTGAGAAATGCCAAATAAAGCACAACGACAATGTGAATCTGCTGAAATCAACTAGGACTTTGACAGCGAAATCAAAGACTAAGTCTCCAAAGGTTGCAAAGAAGAAAGATGATGCGCTTTGCAAGGAGTCACGGCCAGAATGACGACCGACTTCTCAGCAGAAGGAATGAAAAAAGACAATAACAGGACAAGCAGCTGTCATCCTCGAAGTCTATATGATGGAAAAACCTTTGGAAATGAAAATGTTTTCAGGAGACAGAGAAGGCAGAGCATTCGTCACCCATCCTCCATGGGCTTTGTCACCTACAGAGCTTCTGTAAGGGATGAACTACAGGAAATTCTTTGCAGAGAGGTATTTGAACCTGAAAGGAAACTGCAGGAAGAAACAGCAGAAGGGGTAATTAGGTGGAAACATCTGAGTTACTATTTATTTTTAAAAATGATTGTGAGCGGGGCATGATGGCGTGTGCCTGTAAGTGACAGCCTAGGGAGCCGCGGCTGGGGCCAGGGATTGCAGTTCGAGTCCTGCTGGGGGCATGTAGCAAGACCTAGTCCCAAAAACTAGCTGGGCATGGTGGTGCATGCCTGTAATCCCAGCTACCTGGGAAGCTGAGGCTGGGGATTGCTTGAGTCTGTGGTACCCGGAGCAACATGAGCCTGCGGTTCCACTGCAAAAATAGTGAGACCTAGTCTCAAAAAAAAAAAAAAAGATTGTGAGCCGACTGTAATGGCACGTGCCTGTAATCCCAGCACCAGGAGGCTGAGGCCAGGGATCGCTTGAATTCTTGGATCCGAGACTACCCCAGGCAACAACATAGTGAGACCTAGTCTCTTAAAAAAAAAAAAAGTTTGATGAGTTTAAAGCTGAGCTTAGCAAGTCTAGGTTTTTTGTGATCCTTTTCCAAGGTGATCGCTTGTTTGGAACTGTCCCTCTCCGGGCAGGTTCATTATTGGTTCTAGCAGCTAAAGAAGGTTGGAGCCCTTGGAATTATCTTCACAGGAATTTTAACGAGTAGGACAGCAAAGAAACAGTTTTCATTCTCCCTTGTGTTCTCATGCTCTCTTCTCTGTGTTCCCCGCTCTCCTCACCCCCCAGGTGACCCTGAAGCATGACAACTGTGACTCGCGGGCCACTCAACAAGACACAGGGACTCCGACTGAAGTGCATGTTTATTACTGGCCACCAGGCTCCCCAAGTCAGCTCCACAAGAGAGATCCCAGCAGTCTCTGTGACAACCTTTGATAGGGCAAAACCACCACCTCCCCCTCTAGTGAAGCAAGCAGATGTAGGACATGTTCCCATAACTACGGTTTCCAATAATGCTGACATCCATCATCTATCAGGGGGACAACGCTGGTGTCCATTATCCATCAGGAGGATACATGCTGGCATCCATCATCCATCAGGTGGACAAGATGGTTGTCACGAACAACCAGGAAGAAGGGGAGGCAGAAACAGGATGGGGGGCAGCCAGCTGTGGCAGGTAGAAAGCGGACACTGGTTTCAACATGGAGGTTTGAAACAAAATGGAGTCACTTTGGTTCGTCTGTTCCCAACAACATCAGCTGAAGCGTGATAACCTTAAGTACACTAAAGAAATACAGTCCAGGGGTCTACATAAACAATCACCTAGAGAAACAACCCATGACTGACTGACTGAGGTTACTGGTGTACAGCCATTTCTCCCTGAACATTCCTCATTCTGTCTTTGCCACATCAGGTCTTGTACTACCACCCATGACAGCCCACCCAGAACACCAGAGCATGTAACATGTATCTAAACCCTACACTCCCTGTTGGGACGCTCAGCCTTTGGATAGGAACCCGCTGAGTAAGCGCCGGGACAAATCAACCTGCTTCTTGCCAGCTCTGGTGTCTATGTGCCCTTGGTGCCACTTTCTTTTTTTTTTTTTTTTTTTTAGTCTTGGTCTCACTATTTTTGCCCATTGAACTGCAGGCTCACATTGCCTGGGGTAGCACAGACTCAAGCAATCCCCGGCCTCAGCTTCCCAGGTAGCTGGGATTACAGGCGCGCGCCACCATGCCCAGCTGTATTTTTGGGACTAGGTCTCACTACGTGCCCCTGGTGGGACTCGAACTGCTCTCCCTGGTCCCGGCTACGACTTCCTAGGCTGCCACCTACAGGCATGCGCCACCATGCCTGGCCTTCCCTTGGTGCCACTTTCAACACCACTCTTTTATCCCTTCCTTGCGGCCCAGGAGAGCCCACTCACATGCACACTCACCAGGCCAGGTATGTGCAATCATGGGGAGGACGCAATGCCACAAGTTTGAGGCATAGCAGTTAATGGTGGAAAGGTATAAGCCCATCATTTACCCTACATCACTAAAAGACAATGTGACAAACAAGCTCCTATGAAAAAAATGAATAATATAATTTAATAAAAAATAATTCAGCCAGGCATGGTGGCTCATGCCTGTAAGCTTCAGCCTATGAAGCGGCTGGGGCTAGGGATCGCGGCGGTTCGAGTCCCACCTGGGGCCCGTAGCAAGACCTAGTTCCAAAAAAAACAGCTGGGCGTGGTGGCGCGCGCTTGTAATCCCAGCTATCTGGGAAGCTGAGGCTGGGGATGGCTTGAGTCTGTGGTACCCCAGGCAACGAGAGCCTGCAGTTCCACAGGCAAAAATAGTGAGACCTCGTTTCAAAAAATAAATAAAAATAAATAAATAAATAAATAAATAAACAAACAAATAAAAAATAATTCAAGCCAGGCGTGGTAGCACACATCTGTAATCCAAGTGCTGGGAGGCAGGAGGCCAGGGATCGCTTGAGTTCATGGGTTCTAGACTATCCCGGGCAACATAGTGAGACCTGGTCTTGAAAAAGCAGCCAGGCGTGGTGGTGGACACCTGTAATCCCAGCTACCTGGGAGGCTGAGGCCGGGGATCACTTGAGTCCACAGGATTGGGACTACCCCAGGCAAGTAGTGAGACATAGCTTCAAACAAAGCAAAACAAAACAAAAACAATTCAAACTAAGATTTAAAAAGGAAAGCAAAAGGCAGAAAGGGCAGCATATGTTGTGAATGTTAAGTTACAGATTTAAAGCTACATGTAAAGTTGGTGATTATATCAACTATGAAGAGCATCCCAATGCAAATATTAGTATTGTCAACTGGATTAAAAGCAATTATGTGGAAGCTGGGCATGGTGGTGTGCACCTGTAATCCCAGCACTGGGAGGCTGAGGCCAAGGATCACTTGAGTCCACGGGTTTGAGACTATTCCGGGCAACATAGTGAGACCTAGTCTCTAAAATATAGCTGGGCATGGTGGCGTGTACCTGTAATCCCAGCTACCTGGGAGGCTGAGGCTAGGGGTCACTTGAGCCCATGGGTTTGGGACTACCCCAGGCAACATAGCAAGACTTAGTCTCTAAAAAAAAAACCCAAAAAACTAAACTAAACTAAACTAAAAAACAACTACATGGAAAGACTGAAACTTAATAGAAAATATATAGCAGCCAAATATGAAGTCGAAGAGAGTTACGCTTAGTTCAAAGTCAACTTTACAACAAGAAGCATTGCTAAAAATAAAAGGGTCATTTCATGGTAACAAAGAACCAAGCTTTTAGGAAGCTAGAATAATGATAAATGTGTCTGCGTGTATTAACATAATTTCCTAATACAGAAAGTAAAAATGGACAGAATCTAATGAGAAAATTCAATCCACAATGAGCAGAGTAGTTGAATAACTTACGGATCAACAGACAAAACATTCAATACAAGTATAACAAACCCGGACAAAGTGATGAACAAACTTGACCTAAAAGAACAAGTAGATTACATTCTTTCCTATGACCCATAACTATAGTAGGTGGAATAACAGTTGCCTCAGCTCCCAGAACCTATAAACAGGTGATGGGAATTAAATTTAAAGGCAGAATTAAGGTTACCAATCAGATGACCAGGAGATTAATCCAGATTATCCAGATGGGCCCAGTGGAATCAGTGTTCTCTCAGGGATGCCTCTGAGGGAGACCCCATCTATTGTCCTGGTTCTGCAGAGCTAGGAGACTCCGGAAGCTGGTACCGGGTAGGAACCTGTCTCCCTCAGAGCCTTGGGAGTGTTGATTTTACCACAGTGAGATCCATTTCACACTTTGGACTCCAGAACTCCAAACCAAGTCACTGTTTTCCCAGTCTCTGTTACTTGCAGCTGATCCCATTGTAAGTAGCTGATTTTGGGGTGCCCTGCTGGAAGGTAAATGAGTTATCAGGGTTTTTACCCTTCCACCACTGGTCTCTCTGACCAGCAACTATGGTGGGGCAGCCACCCCATGATTGTACATGCCTGGCCCAGTAGGTGTGCGCATGTGTGAGTGGGTTTGCCTGTGCTCAAGAGGAGATGAAAAGAACAGCATGGGCCAGGCATGGTGGCGCATGCGTATAAGCAGCAGCCTAGGAAGCTGCGGCCAGGGCCAGGGATCACGGTTTGAGTCCCGCCAGGGGCAAGTATCGAGACCTAGTTCCAAATAACTATAGCTGGGTGTGGTGGTGCGCACCTGTAATCCCAGCTACCTGGGAAGCTGAGGCTGGGGATGGCTTGAGTCCGTGGTACCCCGGGCAACGTGAGACTGTGGTTCCACAAGCAAAAGTAGTGAGACCTAGTCTCTAATTAATTAATTAATTAATTAATTAATAAAAGGGCAGTGTGGGAGAGAACACAAGAGGAGAGCCCAGTGAAAGGAACCAATGGAACCAATAAATCCACTCAGATTGGGCACCAACCAATAAACCCACTCAGATTGGGATGCCTGCTGTACCTTCACCATCCATGTTTCACTGGAAACAGCAGGAACAGTACGAGAGGGTGTGGCCAGACTGGAAGTTGCCTCTGACAAGAGCTGAGTCAGGAGAAGTGCAGGCGGCTCCTTTCCATCTCATTCAGCCATACGCCCCTTCACCCGCACACATACCCACCAAGCACTTGGTCAGACCCTGTGTGAACACAGGGATGTTGAGACAAGCAGAAGAAGGTCCTGGCCTTCAAGGACCTCCGAGGGAAGACAGACCCCAATCAATTCAAGGCAGTGGCAGGGAGATGCCCCAGCAAGCCAGGAGCACAAAGGACTCTTCTGGTAGCAGCTGACAGAATCTGGATGCGGAGCCAAGCTGAAGGGGACATGGGTTCTTGTTGGGAACAGACTAGCCAAAGTAACTCCATTTTGCTTAAACCTCCATGTTGAAGTCGGTGTCCTCTCCCTGCCCTTGGTGGAAAGGACCCGCCACGGCTGGCTGGTCTGACATCCTGTTTCTGCCTCCCCTTACTCCTGGTTGTTCCTGATAACCATCTTGTCCACCTGATGGATGATGGATGCCAGCACTGTCCATCCGATAGATGATGGACACTAGCATTGTCCACCTGATAGATGACGGACGCCAGCGTTGTCCCCCTGACAGATGAGGATGTCAGCATTACTGAAAGTTATGGGAACGTGTTCCACCATTATGGGAATGTGGGAATGTGTCCTCCACCTGCTTGCTTGCTTCACAATAGGGAGCAGTGGTGGTTTTGCCCTATAAAAAGTTGTCACAAAGGTTGTCGGGGTCTCTCTTGCTAGCTGCTTGGGGACTCTGGTGCTCCAGTAATAAACCTGCAGCCTTGAACTTCAATTGGAGTCTTTGTGTCTTGAGTGGCCGGTGAGTCACAATAGTTCTAGTAGCCAAATGGGGGAAAAGCAGAGCAAGAAGGTGGGCAGGGGGGAGAGACAGCCGGAGTATGTGGTGAGCTGGGAGAGTAGCTAGGGCTGGGGCACAGAGCGCAGGGGCGGGGCAGCATGGAAGAGCCCATGGACCACCGCAGGGGACCTTGAACACCTGCCCATGGTGAAAGTGGCGCCCCTCCCCCACCCTTGGGGGCATGGCAGTTAAAAACTGGCGGAGGAAGCAGCTGAGAGAGGATTAGCACGAGAAGCAGAACCACGTGAAGCGGATAGCTGAGAGGTTTTGGCACCTGGAGAAGGATGCGGGAGTGGAGCCTTCCAGAGAGAAGAGAATGGCAGGCAGGTAAAAAGGAGTCTGAGTGACCAGGCTGGGCAGAAGTCCCCTGGGAGAGTGAGCTGGTGGTGGCAAGGAGTCATGATGGCCAGTGGAAGAGGGGCCGGTGTGGAGAGTGTGGCACCGCAGCAAGGTGGCAGAGTGAGCTGATACCTGGCGATGGCCAGGGATTTAGAAATCTGATCTGTGCATCAGCAATTGTAGAAGAAGTCTGAAGAGTCTTGGAGAAGCAGAGCAGCTTGGGATACTGGAGAGAGAGGAAGAAAAGAGAAGACGCCAGAGAAAGACTAGACTTTGCAGAGTGCCAACCTCTGAGGTTTGGAGGGACAAAGGGGCACCATCTTGGACTGTGTCTTTGGGACCTTTGGGACTGAGAATGGTGACTGGGGTCAGATCACTGCCACTTGTGGCTTTAAGGACTTTTCATTTTCCCTGTTGAACTCCCTTGTGAATAAAATCCCTTGTTGAACAAGGGAATGGCAACTGCTACACGCGAGTGATACAAACCTGTGGCTTATAAGTTGGAGGCGTTCCCCTCCTTTTCGATCCGATTTCAATGGCAGCTGACTGTTGCCTGACAGGTAACAGGGAAGTGTGGGACACCAGAAACGGAGAGAGGGAATGTGGGACACCAGAAACGGATGAGACATGCCTCAGGTAAAGGAACACCTGTATCTATCCTCTCTCATTTCGGGCGCACTCGAGATGGTTCCTGACAAGTCTCTTATCTGTGATCGCAGCCCCCTATCCTAGGATTGACCCACTGGAGAGACATGTCCCTGAAAGATAAAAGTGTTTACCCTACAGGTGTTTTTCCTGCTAGGTAATGAATCCCCTGTCCTCCTACCCCACGTGCTCCAGCCCACAGGATCCTGGATTTTTCCTTCCTGATTACTGCATTGTAACCATTCCTTTATCAGGGTATTTAAGGGAGTTTGGAACCTAATAAACAGCTCAGCGTGTGTTCGCTGAGTCCCAGTCTGTGACTGGAGTCCGTCTCTGTCTTGGACCATCACAATCTCTTTCATCTGTTCTTTTTCCCACCCACGGCTTCCAACAGGAATGAGTTGCTCGGGAAGACTGTGGAGGTGAGATGTGGGTCCCCTTGACTGTGGTAGGAAGAATAGGCAAGACTGCAGGCGGGGAATGCCCACAGGAAGTTGCTGCAGAAATACAGATGGGCTCGTGGTGCTGAGCGCCTGGGTAGCGCCAGGAAGAAGGCCAGAAGGGCTATAATCAGGCCATGGTTAGCAGAATTGGCAGGCTTGTGATTGATGGGCGGTGGGCGGGCGATGGTGGGGAGTGTGAGGAGTGAGCTTCCCTGGTTTCTGATGAAGCAACAGGGTGGGCGGAGGTGCCATTTGCTGAGGGGGAAACCAAGGAGAGCACGTCGGAAGGAGAGGATCGCTTCCGTGTGGGGCTCGTTGAATAGGAAGGGCCTGTGGGAAATTCTGATAGGCATGGCCAGAACCAGGATGGACGGTGAGTTGGAGTCTGGAGCTCCAGGGAGGGACCTAATCCAGAGAGGAAAATACAGGTGCCACCAGAATCTAGGACAGTGAGAATGAAACTCTGGCGGTAGATGTGTGTGGGGGTAAATGAGGCCTCAGGGTTTTTCATACCCTTCCGCCATTAGCCCCTATGTCCAGGACCTGTGGTGTGGCCTCATGATTGTGCACACCTGGCCCAGTGGGGGGTGTGGGTGCATCTGAGCCTAGGAGGGAGGGGATTCAAGGGAGAATCCTAGAGTGGCAAGAACATGAGAGCCCAGAGCTGGGCATGGTAGCTCATGCCTGTAAGCTTCAGCCTATGAAGCAGCTGAGGCTAGGGATCGCGGTTCGAGTCCCGCTTGGGGCAACATAGTGAGACCTAGTCCCCCCAAAAAATAGCTGGGCATGGTGGCGCGTGCCTGTAATCCCAGCTACCTGGGAAGCTGAGGCTGGGGATCGCTTGAGTCCGTGGTACCCCGGGTAACTTAGCAGGTGAGCCTGATGCTTGCACTACAGTTGGCAACGAGGTTGGCTTACCCGACAGGCAGGGAGAAATGTGAGACCATTGGTGAGAAGAGGGCCAAGGTGGGCACGGAGTAGAGGAAGATGAGCCCAAGGAGGAGACCCAGGAGGGTGAGTTGCCCCAGGTGTTAGAACAGGGCAGTGAGTCTCAACTCAGTGTGCCCGTGAGTTCTGTAGGTCCTGCCTCCAGGGGAGAGGATGGCACGCAGATGGGCGTGTTGGGAAGACTTGCCTACAGAATGGATGAATCCAGAAAGATGAGAACTGAAAGGGTCTACCTGATTGTACTCCTCAGGAGGTCACCGGGAGCCATGGGAGAGGGAGTTTCTGTGGCGTTGTGGGAGTGGAAGCCAGATTGTAGTGGGCTGAGGAGTGAATGGGAGGTGAGAAGGGGAAGACAGCAAATATGGACCCCTTTGGGGAGAGTTTTGGATAAGAGGCGGAGGCGAGAGCTTCAGCCCCCTCACAGGCCCCCTTCCCTTGCCTGGAGAAAGCTGGCAAAGAGGATTCAGGAAATGTGGAGGCTGAGTCAGACATTCCGCAGACCCTCAGAACACACCAGGGAGGCAAGCAACAAGGGACTTGCGTTCCTCAAGCTGCCAAGTCTCGGAACTAAGCTCCCTGGGAATCCCAGCCTATGGAGGGAGGCTGGGACTGGAATGGCTTGAGGCCGCGGGTTCAAGACCCACCCAGGGCAACGTAGCGGGACCTAGTCCCAAAAAATAGCTGGGCGTGGTGGTGGGTGCCTGTCATCCCAGCTACCTGGGAGGCTGAAGCTGGGGATTGCTTGAATCGGTGGTACCCTGGGCAAGAGAGCAAGACCTAGTCTCAAAAAAAGATAAAATAAAATAAACAAACTCACTGGGAATGCCTTCTGTCTGCCCGTCCATGTTCAGTCCACCATCACCACCAACCTAGGGGTCTTTCTATGACCCCAATCTGACCTAGTTTCTGCCTGGCTTGAAACCCGCCCACACTCTCACCTCATGCTAGAGGCGTCAAGTCTCTGAATATTGCATCCCAAACCTTTCTGAGTCCTGCTTCTACATCTTTACTCCCACCCTCTTCGCCGTCACCTGCCATCTGTCCCACATTCACCACCAAACAGGCCACACGGAGCCACCACCGGTCCCCCAGTGAGCTGTGCTTCCCATCTTCACCGGCCTCCCGGTCATCTCGGACTCGGCCAACTCAAGCACCACCTCTTTCCTGGGGGAAAACCAGCACCTCGTCCACCCACACCCTCAGCTGGTCTCTGGCAGGATGAGCTCTTTGTTAACCAGCTGTCCCACCAAGACCCCCACCACACTCATCTCTGAATCCCCAGGGCCAGGCCAGGCCTGAGTCCCCTTTCTGCTTGTGTGGCAGTGGGATTTCACCCCATGGACTCATCGTGATCAAATGCTTAAGCTGTAGAAGGCACCAGTGACCCTTTGACCCACCAATAAGTAACTGAACCTGAAAGTTAAAGTCCCTTGGAAGGGGGGGGCCCAGGAAGGGAGGCCGAGACTAGGAATCACTTGAGTTCGTGGGTTAGAGACCTGCCTGGGGCAACATAACAAGACCTAGTCTCAAAAGATAGTTGGGCGTGGAGGTGTGCACCTGTAATCCCAGCTGCCTGGGAGGCTGAGGCTGGGGATCGCTTGAGTCTGTGTCTGCGGTTCCCCTGCCAAAACAGCGGAGACATAGTTTAAAAAAAAAATTGTTCCTCGGAAGGGGTAGACCCGTGGGTTCGAGACCAGTGACCAGTGTGTCTTTAAGGTGATGGAGGCAGGATTAAGCGGCTCTCCCGAGGGCGAGAAGCTGGTGAGAGATTCTGGACCCTTCTCCTGGGTTAAACTTTGACTCTTTCCTGCACACGTATAACGTAATCGTACAGGCGTTGCAGTGACAGGTGAGATGCTAACTGCAAAGCTCTAATAAAGTATAATAAAGCCAGTTATAATAAATAATAATACATATTAATAAATATTAAAATAAATACGAAATAATAATAATAAAGCTAGTCATGAACAGGTTTTTGAGATCCCAACGAAGCAACACCTCAGTGCCACCCTAACAAACCGCATTTGTTATTTCATAGGCCTAAAACAGACCCCCCCAAAGTTTGTCTCTCCAAATCGGGAACTTTGGGGAGCCCGGGGCTTCTCAGGCCCACCAAGGACGACTATAAGCGAAGCCCCGCCTTCCTGGCCTCCGGGCCACGCCCCCTTCCGCGCAAACCTCGACGTTGGAGGGCCGCGCGACATTGATTGACGCCTATCTGCACCAATGAGAAGTGAAAACCCTGCCACCGTCCGGTGAGGGGGCGGGACTTCCTGGCTGGTTGCTAAGACACTGGTTTCGCTCCTTGACAACCCTGGCGGGGGTGCGCTAGCTGCGGCCCGGCTCCGGCCCCCCGCGGGAGCAGGTGAGGCCCCGGGGCGCGGCGGAGGGCCGGGCGGGGAGGGCCGGCCGGCGTGGGGAGCGGGAGGTACCGCGGGGCGGGCGGAGCCTCGCCCATCGCGAGGCCCCACCTCAGTCTCCCGCCCCCTGGTCCCCAGTCCCAGGTCCCCTGACCCCGTCCCCTCCACTCAGGGGACTTCCGAGCTCGGTGTGACATTTCGTGGTGGCGACGCTGCAGGCCTCTCCTTTCACCCAGTGGAGCTGGGATTCATCTTGGCGCTCTTCCGCCCTCCCTGACCCTCTTGCCCCAGTGACCCCCCCCTCCGCACCCCAAACACATCTTTCCTAAGGCTTGTCCCCATGGCACGGCAGCTGGGTGGGTAGAGGCCATGGCCTTGACCGGGACCGCTGGACTTGGACAGCTGGCAGCGGACGGGGCCCCCAGGCGGGTCACTGGCCCCTTTGGGCCTCAGTTTCCCCATCTGCAAAGGGGAAGTTGGGTTGAGTGAGCTCTCAGGCCTCTTGGATGCTGATCTCCTAGGATGTGATTCTTGACCCCACTGGCTTTCCCGAGCAGAGGCCTGGATGTAGCGACAAGAGCAGGACCATAACAAGTTACTTGAGGGTCCCGGTTCCTGACTGGGGCACATTTCCTTGGGAGATTTTTATTTTTTGGAGACCAGGTCTTGCTATTTTTGCCTGTGGAACCGCTGGCTCTCATTGCCCGGGGTACCACGGACTCAAGCGATCCCCAGCCTCAGCTTCCCAGGTAGCTGGGATGACAGGCATGCACCACCACGCCCAGCTTTTTTTTTGGGAACTAGGTCTCGCTATGTTGCCCTGGGTGGGACTCGAACCGCGATCCCCGGTCCCAGCTGCTGAATTGGAGAATTGAATCCAGCTCAGTGTGGGATCCAGATTGGTTGTTTAATGGCCTTTGTCTCTTAGGGCCGGCCATTTTCCCTGAGAAGTCCCCAACTCCCTGGTGTCAGCTGTCATTTCTCCCTTTGACCCTCTGGCCAGACCGCCATCTCAGACCTTTCTCTTGATCTCCCTTAGTTAGGGATGCTTTGGGATGGGCGTCCAGGTTGACATAATGACATGATGGCCAAACTGGGTGACCATCTCTCTGCCCATCTGCCAAGAGAGGGCACAAGTCCGTCATTTCTGCCTCCTGGCAGTACCTTTGCACATCTTACCCACAACTATGACTCAGCGGTGCCATCATCAGACGGCAGCTTCTCTACCTACCCATCCACCTCTTCTGCCCGCCTCGCCCTCTCCATCTCCCATTCTGCCACGCCCTTCCCATTCTGGCATTGTCAGGCTGCTTTGACATGAGGACCTTATGTCCTCTCCATTCCTGAAGTCACCGCCCTGGTTCCATCCCCTCCCCTTTGTCATTGCTGTGCCATCCTGCCTGGTGTCCGGTCTCTCTCCCTCTTATACAGTCTGCAGAATAACTGCCCCAAAATGCAAGCTGTCACCCACCCCCCAGAGGGTATCGTGTTCCCGCTGAAAATAGCCACACTGCTTGCCTGGGTTTTAGGACCAGTCTGTGCTTCCATGGCCCAACCCTCCCTCCCCAAATCTTCTTTCCCCCCTCTCCATTGCCAAATTTTGTCCTCCAAATGGGACTGTGACTCCTTCCCAGAAAACACCGAGCTTTCTGCTTTGACACCCCTGTGTTGTTCATCCCTCTACCCAGCAAGCCTCCTTTCCCTAGTCCAGATTCCCAACCGCCTTCTAAGGCCTGACGCCATTGCTGCCCTGCCACCAGGGAGCAGGGTTTTTCTTCTCTCCCTGTCCTCTTCCCTGCCAGCTCCAGCATCCTCTTGGTCTTTCCAGGTGTCTTATGGCACTCCATTTTGCCAGGAGCCATTTCAGAGAGAGAGAGAGAGAGTGTGTGTATGTGTGTGTGTGTGCGCACGCTTGTGAGACTAGGATCCCTGAAGGCAGGGGAATAGAACTTAAGGCCAGTGCGGCTATTGGGGGAGGGGGTTCCTGCCCCCTGTGCCCGATGCTGACTTGGTGCCCCGAGGCATCTGCAGGGCTGGCAGCCCCTCGTCCAGTCTGGCCTCCCGGCGTACCCCTAAGTCCTGACCGGGAGATGTCGCCGGTAACTAGCAATCGCCAGTGATTGTTTGAAAGTACTGACTCTCACTTATTTCCATAATAGCGTCACTCTTAGTCCCTGACTCTAGTCAAGCCTGCCCTCTTGAGTAGCCGGGGCGGGGGCGGGGAAGGGGGGGTTTGCGTAGTGGCTGTGGCTGCGGACAGTTA
>PVHY01026825.1:0-16843 GCA_004024945.1 Uropsilus gracilis
TTTACATTCCCACCAGCAGTGTACTAGTGTTCCTTTCTCTCCACATCCTTGCCACCAATTCTTGTTGCCCGTTCTTAGGATGTGGACCATTCTTACTGGTGTAAGGTGGTATCTCATTGTGGTTTTGATTTGCAAATGCAAATCCCTTATTACTAGTGATGTTGAGCAATTTTTCATGTGCCTGTTGGCCATTTGTATTTCCTCTTTGGAGAAGTGTCTTTTTAGTTCTCCCCATTTTTTGATTGGGCCTTTTGTTTTGCTTTTGTTTAGTTGTGTGAGTTCCTTGTAGATCTTCATTATTAAACCCTTGTCACTCATGTGGAGGACAAAGATTTTTTCCCATTTGGTTGGGCATCTTTTAGTTTTTTCTGTTGTCTCTTTTGCTGTACAGAAGCTTTTCAGTTTGATGTAGTCCCATCTGTTTATGTTTTCCTTCATTTTTTTGCCATCTGTAGATGTTTCCAGAAAGGGATTTCTGAACTGTAGTTCATGGAGAGTTTTACCCAAGTTTTCCTCTATGTATGCTATGGTTTCAGGTCTGATCTCTAAGTCTCTTATACATTTTGAGTTGATTTTTGTATATGGAGTAAGGGAGTTTTCTTGGTCCATTTTTTTGCATGTCTTAGTCCAATTTTCCCAGCACCATTTACTGAAGAAGCTATCTTTGTTCCAAGGTAACGTTTTCACACCTTTGTCGAAAATTAGTTGACTATATATGTGAGGTTTTATTTCAGAGCACTCAGTCCTGTTCCATTGGTCTGACTGTCTGTTTTTGTACCAATACCATGCTGTTTTAATTATTATGACTCTGTAGTATAGTTTGAAGTTTGGAATTGTAATACCTCCATTTTCTTTTTTTCTGGTCAGGAGGCTTTTTGATATATGGGGTCTTTTGTTATTCACTACTAAAGCTTTTCAAAAAATTGAGAAAGAAGGAATACTGCCAAACACGTTCTATGAAGCAAACATCACACTCATACCAAAACCAAATAAGGACAGCACCAAGAAAGAAAACTATAGACCAATTTCCTTAATGAACACAGATGCAGAAATCTTAAACAAAATCCTGGCAAACTAAATCCAATGATGCATTAAAAGCATCATTCACCATGACCAAGTGGGATTTATCCCAGGGGCACAAGGATGGTTCCACATCCGGAAATCAATTAACATAATCCACCACATCAACAAAGAGAAAAACAAAAACCACATGATCATATCAATAGATGCAGAGAAAGCATTTGACAAAGTCCAGCATCCAGTCTACGGCCATACCACCCTGAACGTGCCCGATCTCGTCTGACTAAGTCCAGCATCCATTCATGATAAAAGCCCTTGAAAAATTAGGGATTAAAGGAATTTACCTCAGCATAATAAAAGCCATCTATGACAAACCTACAGCAAATATCATCCTAAATAGGGAAAAACTAAAAGCATTCCAGTTGAGATCTGGAACTAGGCAAGGATGCCCACTCTCCCCACTACTCTTTAACAATGTACTGGAAGTTCTAGCTAGGGTGATAAGGCAAGAGAAAGACATAAAAGGGATACAAATAGGTAAAGAGGAACTGAAGTTATCACTATTTGCTGATGACATGATTCTCTATATAGAAAACCCCAAAAAATCCACAGAAAGATTACTTGAAATAATAAACCAGTTCAGTAAGTAGCTGGATACAAAATCAACACACAGAAGTCAGTGACTTTCCTGTCAAACAGAGGAAGAAGAAATCAGAAAAACCATCCCATTTACCATCGCACCAAAATTAAATTAAATTAAATACTTGGAAATAAACCTAACAAAAAACGTTAAAGAATTATACAAAGAAAATTTTAAAACGCTCCTAAAAGAGATAGAAGAAGACATAAAGAAATGGAAAGACATACCCTGTTCATGGATTGGAAGAATTAATATTATAAAAATGACCATCCTACCAAATGCAATCTACAGATTCAATGATAGTACAATCTTAATGTGTTTGTATCTGCCTCCCCATTTTGGAAATTGTTTTCCTTTGAACTCAGTAGATTTATAGTTAATGTAACTATTTTGTGGGTGTGAAACATGAGAAATAAAAAGTTGAGTGGAATGAAAATTTAAGGTACTGAATTGAAAAGAGACTAGAGTGTAGACACTGAAGCCCGACTAAGTTTAAATCTCTGCCACTTACATGACATGTAATCTTGAATAAGTTGTCTAATCTCTTTGTGCCTCATTTCCCTATCTGCGAAATGAAAATGATAATAATAGTGCCTACCTGATAAAATTAAGAGAACTTAGTTATTACTTACATATGTAACTACAGATTAGTTCCCTTCACATAACCCAATAATTATTGACTGTTATTGCATAATTACTATCATCATTGTCATCATCATCATCATTTAACTGTGTAGGATTTATTCCATTTTGCAATGTCATTCTCTAACATGAGAAAAACACACCAGAGAAAGGTTCTTTCATCCTTTCTTCCTGAAAAGAATATTGAGTAATAGCAAACCTTTAGAAACACAGATGATACTTAATTCAGGTCTATCTGTAAACATTTTCATTCTTTCTGTCTTGTCTATATTTACATCCATATAATGAAAGGGTAATGCTTAAATTTATCAGTTTCTGTCACTCTGCTATTTCATTTACTCAGTAATAACTAAAGTAGATAAACATTTGTTTGGTTTACCATTTACAGTTACCATATACCATTCTTTTAGTTACACTTACCATTATTTCTTGTACCTTATTTAATTTTTATAATAGTGATGTAAGATTGAAAGGGCTATTGTTATTATTCTGTTTTATGAATTGAGGAACTTTAGATTCTAAATAACTTGCCTACCAAATATGTGCCAAGATTTTACTAGCTAGTTCTTCATATCTTTTTGCTTCTTAAGAAAGTGAACTTGATCTCATATTTCTGGAGTATTTCAAAAGTTTGAGTTCTTAGTTTCTAAAATATTTACAACTTATGCTTCTTTACGAGTTAAAAGAAAAAACATTCAAGACATCCATTTACCCTATTATCACTTAATCATATGCTATATAAATCATTTCTGTGTGTACATTGTGTTATGAATTGTACTAATTTAAGGACTGATGTTATAATGGTAAGCAAAACAAATGTAGATTCTGCCTCAGTGGGTTCACAGTTTTCTTGAAGAAACTAGCTATTATTTATACAAGTGTGTAATTATAAATAAATAAATAATAAAAATAGAATAGGAATCTATTGTAAAAACATGAATCAAAAGAAACTGATTTAATGAGAATAATCAGGGCAGGCTTCCCTGAGGATGTAACATCTAAACTGAGACCATAAAGGTGACTGAGCATAACTGAACTCTGTGGAAGAGCAAACCATATATGCAAAGACCTGAAGTAGGAAAGATCATGGGTTTGAGCTTAAGTGTCACTGTTACTGGAGAATCAGGGAAGATAAAACTGCAGAAGTAGAGAATATTTCCTTCAGTATCTCCGTATGTCATGTTAAGGATTTTGAATTTCATTTTATAAGCAAACAATTTAAACAAAAGAAATCACAAAGTCAGATTTTCAGGTATTAATAAAACACTGGAGAAATGCTTCAAAAGAAACTGGAAGAAGACCAGCTAGAAAGATAAAGGTAAAAGGTGACTGTTTAGGTAGATTAAAGCTAAATTTTCTAGATAAATTTATCTTGAAGACATGTCAAAGTAAATGAGGAAACTAGCACAGAGAGTATGACAGTTCAAAATGACAAAGAGGTTTAATATCTGAGACTTCCAGCTAGTTACAGACTAACTGCTCATATAGTTGTAAGATGTCATCTTTATAGTGGAAGGATTAAGTGTTTGGAGGGAGAGGACAGCATTTTGGAGCCATTTTCAGACCTGAACTATTAATCAGCTAATAAGTCATATATCTTGGAAGTGAATAATAAGCAAATTAATTTGTGGTTCTTTATTAAATGTACCAAAAACAAGGCATTTTATTTGGACAGTGGCGATTTCTAGTAATGCTGAACAGGGTGAAGTAAGCAGAGACATGGCTCCAATACTTCTCAGAAAATACCCAAATATTAAACAAAATGCTTCCTTTACAAGTATAAGATAATTAGCACTTCAGTGAAAGTGATATCTGTTCGTGAGAATTAAAGAGGTTTAAGGATCAGGTAACAATAATTACATTGTTATGCAAATATCCGTATAACTGGTCATAAAATATTTTTTTAACTTACTGCAGAGACCTACTTAATTTTTTCCTAAAATTCACTGTTCTTAATATTTAGCAAAATAATACTGTTTATTTCTTCAGTCAATTATTAATTTAAAATGCTAAGTAAACTATTCACCTCTTCCTGTTCCTCTGATTGAATTTGGCCAGGTACCCATACTGCTGACACGTATGTGGGTTCTTCCAACAGAGTTGATATATTTCCCAGTTTCACCACTTCTAGAGTTGATGTGTATCAGTCATTGCTAAAAATGACAGATCCAAAGGTAGCCATTAAGCACCATATACTGTATTCCAGATATTTATATAGCAACTTCTACATGTCCTGTCCTAGTAATGGAGGAATTCTATTAAAAAGAAAAAGTTTGATGAGCTTATGCCTAATGAAAAAACAAAAATACATAATTCTCTATAATAATTTCATGTATTATAATATGAACAAAATAAAATTGGAAGACAAAAAAAAGCCTTTGAATCTTAAGGTAAAAACATCCTTTCTGGTTGATAATTTATCTTTAATTAATAAAGAAGTACAGACTCACGTAACTGCCTTGTAACTTATTTCCCCATCTTATTCACAAGGATATGATGAAAGACCCTGACATGCTGATAATTGGCAACATTCTGTTTGTCACATAACTTTTCTATCAACTTAATACCCTATTTTTAAAAATTAGCTTGTCTGACTTTTTAGTGTAATTTAAATGCACACGTACATCTTTAGGAACAAGAGAACTGTGTAATAGAAGAGAATTGACTGGAAAGACCAAATTTTTTTATTTATTTATTTATTTATTTATTTTCAAATTTATTTATTTATTTGTTTGTTTGTTTGTTTGAGGCTTGGTCTTGCCATTTTTGCCCATGGAACCGTAGGCTCACGTTGCCCGGGGTACCACAGACTGAAGCAATCCCCAGCCTCAGCTTCCCAGGTAGCTGGGATTACAGGCATGCACCACCACACACAGCTATTTTTTTGGGACTAGGTCGCACTATGTGCCCCCGGCGGGACTCGAACCGCAATCCCTGGCTCTGGCCGTGGCTTCCTAGGCTGCCACCTACAGGCATGCGCCACCATGCCTGGCCTGGAAAGACCAAAATTTAAAAAGAGGCAAATACAAAACCTCAGTTGCCATAGTTGAAGTTTCTCATTAGACTTCGTGCTTTCACGAAGTCTAATGGGCCAAAAATGAATTTAGACAGTGCTTCCTAAACATTTTTTATTGGGAAGAAATTGCTCAAAGAACAGATTTAATACTAAAGACTAAGATTAGCTTATCTATAAAAAGGAAATATATGCAGCTTTCTTTGAACAAACTTATGTAAGCTAAAAAATCTTTTGTGAGGATACACCTACTAGCTTTCCCATAATATGGTTTTCCCTTAGCACCAGTTTGAAAATGTTAGGCTGTTTTTTATGGCATTCTTTATAGGTTATTTTCAGTGGTCAGTTCCTTGGAAGGTTAGCGATTTTCCTTTTACATTCACAAAAGGTGATTCTTTGATCAAATAAATGCAGAAACTTAAACAGGTTTTCTTTACTAATAGACTTCTGCTTAATAGTTTAATGCACATGGTGAAACCCCCCAAAGAGAGTTTTGTAAAGCTTACTTGACCATTAAACACTTCCTGAGTTGTATCCATTCATGGACTACACAGTAGAAAAAGGGAATGAATACTTTGCATCTCCTTCAAACAATCCCCTCAAAGAGAAATGTGGCTGCACCTTGTCATATATTTGTTATCCCCAGTTAAGGGTTGAAGAGCAGTAATGCTGTCTCTCTCTTACTCTAAACTCTGGGATGACATATTTTCTCTGACCCTTAAGTTTTCCCACTGCATCAAGAACCCTCAGAGTACAAGAGCCCCTCTTCACTTCTGCCTTTTTCAGATTAACTGTGGTTACGGCAAGGCAGGAGCTTATTGTCACTGGCTTTTTTGCTCAATCAGACTACTGGTAGGATGCTCTTATCACAGCTGTCTTTGCTGCATTAGTAGCTGTCTCTGGGCTTTTGATCTGCTTTCTCCATCTGCGCTCACACTATTATTTACTGTCTGGTGTGTTGAATGTATTGTAATTGTATTATAAAAAATGTAAAGAAGCTCAAAATCTTGAGCAGTTATTCCTAAATTGATTAGTTTTCATTTACATTAGGAATCCCCAAACCCTGAAGTGCTAAAAAAGGAAGTGTATATAGTGATTTTAAAAATAAAGAGCAACAGCGTTACATTCTAAAAATACTCTGGTGAAGATCCTCTAAAACTGTGTTGGATATATGCATTTCATAATTGCAAATCCACATAACATTTTGCTTCTCTTCCCCTTAAATTCCTATACAGTCTCTTGTGCTGACATGCAATATACTTGTAATACTCCATTTTAATACTTTTGAAATAATTTTAATCATTGGGTTTTTTCTTTTCTTTTTTTTACTTTTTTCTAACCTTTTTGTTTTCTAAATTCTAGGTACAGGAGCTCCATGAAGAGGAAGCCCAGTGGGTGAACTATGATGAGGATGAGTTGTGTGTGAAGATGCAGCTAGCTGATGGGATCTTTGAAACCTTGATCAGAGATACTATTGATGTTCTGAATCAGATCAGTGAAAAACAGGGGAGAATGCTACTTGTGTGACATCTTGCAAATAAATCGAACACTGAGTGCTAACATGAGTCCTGGGCCTTTCTGCCTCCTGATAAACACCCCATCTCCATCATAGCAAGAGTGCTTCTGGACCTTGTATCTGTTCTGAAAGACTACTGGTTTGGAGTGAATGGGACAAAGCAGTCTATTTGGTATTACAGCCTTTGCCTTTAGAGACTGTCCACTGGATTAATTGGTTATTTTCAGTGGTCAGGGTTGACTTCTGATGTTGATACACAGTATAATCCTACATCTCTTGTTAACACCCCTACCTGGGTCTCAGATGAGGGCTGAAAACACCAGACTTACCTCTTAGCTTAGACCTAGGGTATCACTTCCTTGAGTCTGAAGTCAGGAGGAAAGGTAATAGATAGATGCATCATGCCATTTTTGAAGAGTAACTTGGTCAATACCGTGAAAGTCATAAATGGACATAACCATCACTAAACAGTATTAAGCCCATCACCACTTCTAAATAGGCAAGTTTAAGAATGTGTGCATATTTCACATTCTGGATCTCACTTTCTTTTTGAAGACCATTTTCTCCATCATTGCAGTTGAGCAGCACCAAGTGGATTATTGACATAGATCAATGGGTAGCCTTGCTTTCTGAGCATACCTAAAGAATTCTGAACCTTTGATTATTTTTAGTTCTTTCAATGTGGACATGAAAACAAAGAAATTCCCCCTCTGAAGAATGGACTCAAGGACTGATGCAGGACTGGTTCTTCCACCCCTTGTTATACCCCTGCACTTTTCTAACTCCTGAACCTTTACCAGCTGCTCCCAGATCACAGATCCTCAGGACCATCTCAGGCATCCAGGCATGGCAGAAATGGAAATTTGTTTTGGCCTTCAACTCACATCTCTTCCCTAGAAGTCAGATGCTGTTACTTGAATGATTTAGGAAATGAGTGTGTGCACCAAAGACAAAAAAAAAAAAAAAAAGTCCATTGTTTGTGTGCTTGTCTTGTGCTATGGAACATTTTTTAATTTATTTTAAGATAAATTATTGAAATTTTATGTCCCTGTTCAGAAGTGAAATATTCTTCTTGTAATAGTTACTCACCTTGAAGCTTCTGTGATTCTCGTAGCCTTTGCACAGGAACCTATGGTTTTAACAAATACATACACATATCGAAGAAGGCAGTTTCATTCAGTGAAAAGAAGATGAGCTTTTCCAAGATCACCTGCAGTAGCAGGAATGGGAAGAATGATTTAGAGACACTGTAAAGTTCTGCCTCTCTTGCAGCATTGCTTCTCACAACTATTTACCTGAATCTGAAGGAAAAAAAAAAAACAACAAACCTGCTGCTATGTGAGAGCATGTGTAATGCTCTCCCAGGACGTCAGTGCCCTGCCTTCTTGACTGGTTGCCCTTAATCAGTCATCCTTCAAGTAATGCAGAAGAATGTGGATACCTTAGGCGTGAATGTAAATGCCTTAATGTTGAAGGTCCTGATTAGAAGCATGATATAAGACATCCACTGGATTCATATTACAAATGTCCTGGAATGTTATAGTTTCAAAATAGATTAGAAAAAAACCCCAAAGATGGTACAGTCTTTTAAGTGTGCATGTTTGTTCATTTCTGCATCTTTCCTCCAAATATGCCTTTGCATCTCAAATGTTTCACTATGCACACTTCCATTTCTCTTTGCTTTCATCTTGTCATTATGAGAAACTTACTAAAATAATCATTGGAATTTTGCATTTTGCACAAGGACTGGTATGATAGCTCTTGATAATAAAGGAAAGCACTGAAATGTTGTGATTGGGTCTTGGGAAATACTTGGTTTGATGTATTGCCAGCATTTCTTCTGGGCTTTTGATGTTGAGCTCTAGTCTTGTAGCCATAATAAGCAGACTGACTAAGGGAAGCTAAGATTTCTTGGGGTTATTAACCAACAGTGTGGAGATACTACTTTCATGTGGTCAAGGAAAAGCAAAGGTTTTTATTTCAGTTTCTTTTATTTTGGAAGAAAAACATCTACATCCTTTGGTTGTTTGTAGGATTACATTGTCCTTAATATACTAAAACTTTACAGCTGCTGTAAACTTTTATAAACAATATGAAAATAATACAATAGGAATATAGTTTGATTTTGTACTTTCTCATTATTTGGGTCTAAATAAGTTTTTAGCAAGAAAGTTTATTTTTTATGACATTTTGACTCCAGGAAAGGAAAAAAAGTAATATAAGTCCATGAATCAGCATCTGGACTTAGAGCTCCCTGGTAAGAGTACCGCCAGGAACGTGGCTGCAGTAGTCCTAACTGACCCAGCCAGCCATCATCACTCTTGAGAATCTTGGGTTCCAGGTGAGAGGCAGGATTAAACCAGTCTTACTTCTTGATAGAAATGGTTATCCATAGTTTGGTAGCAGAAAACAAGGAATCTAATTAGCAGAATTCTCATTTTAATTGTTTGAACGTAAGTTGTTAGGATTAGCAGCGATAAATATGGATACCAAGCCACTTGTTCCTTATAGAGATCTTTTTAATCAAGCTCTGCCTCTTAACCAAGAATCTAAACATTTCCCCTTGCTAATCTTTTTTCCTTTTCCCCACACTCCCATCCTCTTTCCCTCTTTGTTCATAACTCCTCTAAGGACAAGATCTTTGCATCAGCAGTAATATCTTTTAGAATAGCACTATCAGAATTTAGTAGTAAACCAACTTATAGACTTCAGATTTATGTCTGAGTCCAAAATAATTTGTGCTATCCAGGGTATTTAAACTCTGGGTTAATTAAGTACAGGGTATAGATTCCCTCTTCAGGTCTAAACAGGAATTTTTACTCTAGGGAAAAGTGGGAAGAGCTCAAAAGTAGTTAACAAGGAAGGTAATTTATTTTTCTTTTATTTAAAAGAAGAAAATTCCTTCTGTGACTACAGATCTCTGAGAAATTATCTTTCAAAGGAGATTTCATTGCTCATATGAGTGTTGTGGCCTATTGATAAAAACAATTTTGTTCACTTTCTTGTCTTGAAAAAAGTGGCCTTAGCTTTTTGCAATACTTGAATAAAGTGTGTACTCGCACAGCATTAGAGACTCATAACTTTTCTGCAAGAAGTTCAAACTTACATCTTTTACTACCTTAAGAATACTAGTGAATAAAACATTAATTCAAAGAGCAAATGATAGAAACTACAATGATGTTTAATGCAAATTGTAGGAATTTACATGTTTACAAATCATCTTAAAACTGGTTGTGCAGCAATTCAATAAAATATCTTTGTATTATAAAAATGTGAAGAAAAAATGTAAACTGATGTAAAGGAGGTACTGTCATTTTAATTAACCTATATTTAATAGCTTTTCCTTCTGGACTTTGCAAAGCCTTCTAGGTAAATATATTGCAAAGCATTCAACGGGAGGCCCAGCCTCCGTGTGTGTACTGTATTGTGCAGACATGAAAAAACAAACCCGTTTACTGTGTATGTGTAAATAGCCTGTTCATCAGGCCATTTTCAGCCAATAGTCACATCCAGTGCAACTTTGCACAGAAGACTTAGGGGTGTGGTTTGTAAGTATGATTTGTAAAATAACTGGGTTGAATTCCCATGTATACCTGTGTAAATAGATTTGTTAACTGAAATGTACTTTAAGAAGAGATAAAATCTGTAAATAAACTGATTTATAAGTTAACTTGATGTCAGTGTTGATTTTTTCCCCTTTTGGGCCAAGTTTAGAAAGCTAGGCTCTATAAAGTTCACAGTTCTGATCTTGAACTGGGTGTCAGTGGGCTTGTGTTGGGGTAGTAGCTAAAGTGAGCTGTGTGTTGAAGCTACTGTCTTTGTGCATAGTGCCACAAGCACTTCTGAGTGCTAGGCTTTGACATTCAGCCACACCTTCCACTCTGTTCTCAGCAGCACACTATGGAGAGGTAGCACAGCTGACAGACATGGGCCTTGACTTCATGGAACTTAAAAATCTAGTGACAGAATCATGAAAAATAATTTCAAGAACAATGCATGACATCACAGTAAAAACACAGGGTTTGGGAATATATACTGACAGGATCCAACAAGGATGGCCATGGTCTAGGGACGTGATTAGTTATAATTGTGTCTATCAATGGGCTTCCATGGAATTCAAGACCAGTATCTTTTCTCATAGTGACTTGATTTCTGCCCACTCTTGGAAAGTAAAATACAGAGAAGTCACACAATTTAGTGGGCCACAAAGAAGAGCATCTATCTGACTAGGTGTGGAGGCTTTATTTTGAAAAATACGAAGTTGGAGAAGAAAGGAGAGAGAAACAGGAGAATGAAAGAACCTCAAAGATGGAAATGCATAGCACTCAGGATAATGAATCATGCCTGCGCCAACAGATGAGACATAGCTGTCACCTCATGAATTCCTCTGGTAGCCTCTTGGTGGCCATCTTACTACCTTTTTAACCCCGTAACAATTATGAACATGAAAGAAATTACCAGAAAAGAGCTGGTCTCATATTGTTTGACAAGCGCAAGTATCTGTGTTCCTGCAGTGTAGCAGGTAATGTGTGCGGTGCCTCACAATAGTAGTGACAGATTGAGTCTTGGCAATAAGATCAGTTACATATATCCTAATCAAAATACATGAAGTCAAAATACATGAAAATAGTAGATGGAAGGATGGCAATTGACAGCAGAGCCAAAAGTGAGACCTGCATTGGTGAGACCTACAGTTCTTGGTGTATATATAAAAGTGCTGAGGGGAAAAAAAGCCAGTGGTTAACAAAATGCCAGAGAAGATGAAAAGTTGGAGGTTAGTGACTATCACTGGGAAAGATGGGGAATGTTGCTCCACTAACTGGGTAGCCAAGGTTAAAAGGCAGTTGAGTCCATGCTGCCTTTTAAAGACCAGGGGGTGATAAGAGGTCACTGAGAATATCACCACCTCTGGCTCAATTAGTACAGCCTTTTTTTACAGCAAAATGGGAGAGAAGGTACACAGATTCAGCCCTTTGTAATGCATCAGATCCCAGGGCCAGTCAGTTCACTCTAAAGCTGGAGGGGGTCGTTTGACTGCTTGCACGCTACTTGTCCTGAAAGACCCTGGCTGCACCATTCCTGCCTTGGGACCACTGATGTGTGCTCTCAGGCAGAACAAAGGGTATACTGAGCCTGAAACAACGAGAGATGCCTTTGGACAAGATCACAAGACCAGCACTGAGGACCTTTACCTCTTGAAGGGGAGGTGGTGCAGGTTCTAGAGCATATTTCTTGGAGACTGTGTAAGAGGTCAGAAGCTGTGTCTGACTGCATATCCTAACAGGGCTGAAAACATGGAAAAGAGAGCCTGAAAGTGGAAATTAGACTTCTCTGGTCCCCACCCTACCTAAAAGATCCAAGTCACTGTATAACCCCCATGCCAATGACCTCAGCAGATCCAGTCTATGGAGAAGTGGAACCAAACATAGCAAAGCACAAAAATGAGGCAAAGGATTGAAAATTAGTGTTAAGCTCAAGTCTGTGGCTGAATGGAAGGATCCAGACAGGCTTATTTAGAACTCCCTATCCTGGGAAAAACACTGGAAGATCCTCCTCTAGACGAAGGAAATGATCTTTGAGGAAAAATTTGTTGACACTTGGAGATTCCCCAAAAGAAAAGTTAGCTTGTTACTTGATCCCCTTCCAATGAAGCCCATCAGTCAAAAGCTCCACCCATGCATGCGAGGTTACTCATCACATTTTTTTAAACACTTGACTTGTATGTGAACAAATAGTCATCTATCTGCAGATATTTGAGGGAAGCCACCAATATGAAATAATCCAACAAAGCAAAAAATACAAAAGGGAATTTCTAGTGAGATAATAGTGCATGGTACAAAAGAAAACATTACAAGAAATAAAACCTATAATTAAAATCCTCAGCTGAAATAATACTGCATCCCTGACACAGGAACAGGAGACTTTGAAGTGACTGGTGAGTCAGAGAGAAAAATAGAAAATATTGAAGATTAAAAGTAGAGTAGCCATAATTTAAAATTCAACTAATTGGCCGTAAAATTGAGGCAATCCCCTAAAAGTAAAGCAAATAGGTAGATAAAAATAGAAGAGAAACAAAATTGGAGAACCAGTCCAAGAAATTCAGCATCTAATTAACTGAACATCTAGCAGGAGCAGAAAAAGTAAACAGAAATTATAGAAGAAAAAAGTCCAGAACTTAAAAAATATGAGCTTCCATTTGGAAATGGTTCAGTGAATGGCCAGTACCATAAATAACCTCCCACTAAAGCATATCATTACGAAATATGAGGACTCCACAGGCAAGGGAGCTATTTCAAAAGTTTTGAAGAGAAAAATAACATACGGTATATAGATAATTATGAGTAAGACTATCATGACTTTTCAACAGAAACACTGGAGACCTTAAGAAAATAGAGCAGAACTTTCAGATTTGTATGCCAGTTATTTTCGTTCAAAAGCCTACACTGGTCCTACAATGATTGAAGTGTTAGAGCTAGAATACAGACAGTTTCAGAAACACCAGTTCCTTTTCGTACTTTCTCAGAGACATAAAGCACAAAAGATCAAGACTTGACATTCAGAAACAAGTGGTCTACCTCAGGACATGTGTGAAATTCCTGGAATGACTTGGAAGAGCCATCCCCTTCCTGCTGGTAATTGCTCATTCCAGTCTTGACATGGACTAGAGAATCCTCAGACCAGAGAGGAGCCAGGGGACAGAAATGTCAAAGGAAAGTCTCCAGGTGTGGTGGTAGAGCAGGGGGGATAGGTAACCTGATTTTTTTTAAGAACATGAAAGTTAGTTTAGAAGTTGTTGGAAGGTGAGGAGAGAGTAATATGTTCAGGGAAGTACGAGTAATGGAAAAAAAAAAAAGCAAAAACAAAGCATTATACAAGTAGGATGCAGCCACAGTATGTATCTTGGCCTAAATATTTGTAGTTAGAAAAATAATAATATTGAATATTGTGATCACATTGTACTGAGAGGATGGGGGAATGAAAGAAGGTATCAGAGAGCTACATCTGCCTACACTAGGAAATGTGATAGATAATTTGGCTCTGTTATGGCACCAAGATATTTGAACCAACACCAGTCCAGATGTTTCTGTGAAGGTGTTTAAAGATGAGATTAACATTGAAATCAGTAGTTTGAATAAAACAGATTTCTCTTCATAATGTGGTGGTTCTCACTCAATTAGGTGAAAATTTTAGAAAAAAGACTGAGGTCTCATAAGCAACAGGATGGGGGGGCCCTACAAAAGCATGAGACATTCCTTAGAGTTTTTCCCTCTTTTCATCCTCCCCCCCTTCCCTTTTTGCCCTCCTCCTTCCCCCTCCTCTCGCTCATTGGTTCTGTTTTTCTGGAGAACCTTAAAGAATGTAGGAAGTCAACAGTCAACAGCTAAAGTATAAATCTAATGACTGGAGATATAACTTATAAAAATAACAAAAAAGAGAAAGATTAGAACAAAGATGCTGGAATGAAATGATAATGATGACAATATATGCCTCTGGATGTGGAGAAGAGGAATGGAGCTGAAAGCCAGTTTTTGCATGTGTGAATACGTGTGTGTGTATCTCATTAAAAGGCCCTCCTTTTCACTATGTACATATATCACCTGATCATAAAAATTAATATTTCCTTTACCAAATAGCAAAGCATTACAAAAAAAGACATATTCAAACTCTTTTATTTTTCCTCTAACTCTTCACAGGGCACATTTAGATAGGATTATACCTCTCTTCCTGTTACAACTTAAAAATGATTCTAATACTATTGTTTGCAGAAGCTAAATTTGGGTCACAGCTTTTCAACCTAAATATTTTATAAGAACTAGATTCAAAGTAATTAAAAAGTGTTGTTGTCATGCATAATTTAAGTAGTGTGTTTTAAACACTTCTTGAGTACTTTCCCATATTTAAAAAAGAAAGAATATTGACATATGTTGGGGGGGGAGTGGTGAATAGTACTACCAGGAAAAGAATCTACATCTTGTACTGATTATTGGCATCAGTGTGTCAACCTTTAAAAAACTACAGAACCCAGAATGTTCAGTTCTATAACTTCTAGCTGCTAAAAGTTATTCTGTGGTCATGATCATGGCATCTTTTGCAGGTGGATCTCAAATTTTCTACACTTTTGTTTTGAACAAGATTATCATTTAAAAATACATCTTACGCTCCCTTAAGAATACAGGTCAGCAGACTCTGAACCACTCTTTTAGCTCTAAACACATTCCAGGATTCTTAGAGGCATGTGTGATGAACCATTTTAAGTACAGGCAAAATATTTTTTAAAATAATAGTCATCTAAATAATAACTTCCCTAACTGGTCCATCAGTGTTATTATTACTATTTTGAGAGAATTAATTCAAACAATTAGATGAGCTAACTGAAATTCCTACTGTGAACCACAAGGTTGAGTTACCTCACTTAGAGAAAAGGGGCAGAGATTTTTTTAAAAAACCTCAGTTTCTTTGGGAAGCTGCAATAGTGATGCCTCCTTCTGGCCTTTGAGGCTATTAAATTGTTTACCCTACTTTCTGGAAGTAGAATTGCCCAAAATATACATAAAGTGGGAGTTGGTATTAAGAAATCTCTAACATTTTTATAATTTTGGGTGATCCAGAAATGTAGACAGGAGAATCTTCTAGGTTCACAGGGAGCTAGTAAGTGGAAAGAAGATAATTTGGGTGCTTACATCTTTCCTTAGAAGCAGAGCTAAGGGTTGGGCATAGTGGCGCATGCCTATAAATGACAGTTTATGGAGTCGTGGTGGGGTCTGGGGATCGCGGTTCGAGACCCGCCCAGGCCAACATAGCGAGACCTAGTCCCCAAAAAATAGCTGGGCATTGTGGCATGTGCCTGTAATCCTAGCTACCTGGGAAGCTGAGGCTGGGGATCACTTGAGTCTGGTACCATGGGCAACGTGAGCCTGTGGTTCCACTGACAAAAACAGCGAGACCTAGTCTCAAAAAAAAAAAAAGAAGCAGAGCTAGGTATCTCAATATGTCGAGTAAACACAGAAGAACTACAGCAGCTAGTAAGCATTTGACTGCCAGGAACAGAATATTTGACTAAAATGGGTCAACAACAGGAGCATATACTTCTCTCATAACAGGAAACCAAAGGCAGCAACATCAGTGTTGGTCACAATTTTGCAATGTCAGCCTTTGTGTCAGTCTTCCCCTGATGTTCTTGCTCATGCTGACCAGTTCGCCAGGCAGTTCCAGGTACCCTGGCCTCGCAGTCAGTGCTTTTTATGAAAAGGGAAAGAAAGGACTTCAACTAACCATATTCCCTTTTCTTTAGAGAGTGAAAATATTCCCAGAAATGACAATATTCTTTTTAAATGACATTAGAATATTAAAGTATTCTCTGAGAAAGTAGCCATATGAGCAAAAAATAAATATGTACTCATATGAGTAAAAAAATTAAAAACTTGAAAGACAATTTCAAATCATTCCTGTCAGTGCAAATAAATTTCCCTTGTGAGTCCTTGTCCACCACGACTCAGAAAGCAAGTAGCCAGAATCTTCAGCTTCTAACAGCAGGTCCCAGCGGTCAGGAAGAAGAGTGAGACTGAAAGTGGGTAAAATGAGACTTTCTGACTTAACTGGATACAGCTATCTGCTTGCTTCTCTCTTAGAAGCAGGCTACAAGCAGTTCCTTTGCAATTACCTTTAACCTTAACTGGATACACTTATCTGCCTGCTACTCTCTACAAAGCAGGCTACACACTCTTCATTAGCATTTTCACTGATCACCTTTACCATTGATATGCAAAAGCCAGCCAACTGCTCTCTGCTTTTAGCTCCAAAAACTGCAGAAAAGAAAAACTTTAATACACAGTTTAAACTTTCCACTCGTGGGTCCTTACCACCATCCCCAGCCTTCTCAACTAAAATACCAAGCCAATGCAAGACAATCAGTGCAGTGCAGACTAATTTATTTCTAACAAAGTGATTTCTAATTATCCTATTAACTACAAAAGAAACATGTAAGACTCAGAATACTTTAACATTGTCCAAA
>PVHY01026826.1:0-16864 GCA_004024945.1 Uropsilus gracilis
TGGCGCGCGCCTGTCATCCCAGCTACCTGGGAAGCTGAGGCTGGGGATTGCTTGAGTCTGTGGTACCCCGGGCAACGAGAGCCTGCGGTTCTACGGGGAAAAATAGCGAGACCTAGTCTTAAAAAAAACAACAACAAAACTATACTGTCGTAAGAACTTTATTAACGGTGAGGTATTGCTAATCCTCTTCATGCAAACTCTGCCCCCTTGTGGATTAAAACATCCACAGATAGGAAAGAAATGCTATAATTGTATGGGCCTGTGTTCCTTTTGGTTTTTTCAAAGAGCCTTTTAACAATCTCTGGAAGTAATGCTGACAATGGAACAAAACTAGACCATTTGTATAAATTATGTAAGAGGTCATTGATGGTGACAAAATATGAACAGAGAACAGTATATATCTGCATCCTATACTGTTTCCTATATCATTTAGCTAGGACAGTGTCTTGAACACACAGTATTTCCTAGCCTGTTGTGAACATTTCAATGAATAGTTCATAGAATGTTGTAGTTAGAAAGAACACTAAATATAGTCATGCATCACTTGATATAGGGATCCATACTGAGAAATGCATCGTTAGGCAATTTCTTCATTGTGTGAGCATTGTAGAGTATAATTACACAAACCTAGTGATGTAGCCTATGCACACCTAGGTTACATGGTGTAGTCTGTCAGCATCGTTTTACATTGAGTTCACATCCACACTTAAGCATCCCCTTCCTACCCTTGCCGTACTCCACCTAAATAACTTCAGAAATAATACAAAACTTCAATTCTATCGGATCAGACTGTTAGAAAGTCTATCAACATATTAAACTTGAATAGGATAAGTTTTTTTGTAAGAAAATCATGTCATTTCAAGAACTGGAAAGCGGTGTTGGAGATTGCCCAATCTGTCATTTTAAGGCTGAATCTGTAGTGCCATCTGCCTCTAATTCTGCAGTCTGGAACAATGCCCAATCATCCTATTACTTGTTTTCTTGTCTTATAATTGTGGGAATGTAGCTACCACATACCATGTTGCTCCTTAGTCTTGCACTTTGCTAACATTTCACTTAAAATTACATCAATTATTCCCTACATGACATGGTTTTCATACCTCTTTATCCCCTAACACAACCCTCAGTTACTAACTTCTTGCAAGGTTCCTCTCACCTGCTACTCACTAGTAACTCTGAACACAGATGCACTGGGTGGGTCCTTTGGCTGGCATAACGCACAATGAAGTGCTGGCTCCCTGGGCCAGGTCTATCCCTGCAGCCAAGTCTCTGTGGGCTTCTTTAGTGTCCAGGTCACAATACTGGTCAATCTAAACCTTGTGTCCATCTACCCCAGGTTCTCTGGGTCATCTCCAGCCTGTACTTGTGTCTACCTGTGACTTTCAACATTTATTTCTATTAAATGCTGCCCTTTTTTCGTTCAGGGTCTCAGCTGGCTAGGTTAATTACACATCCTCAGTGTGTTTGGTCAGATCAGCTCTGCTACCCATCTCTGTGCTATCCACATTTAATACATACGATTTCTAGGTGTCTCGTATATCAGTTTCAAGGCAAAGGTAATGACCTTTGTTGTGGGAAAGGGAATAGGATAAAATTGGAAGTAGGATCTGTCTCAGAGTGTGTCACCCATCAACCAGTGGCTTCAGCTGGGTGGCCCCAGGTTTTATCTCTGAACCAGAGGTGATAACAATCAACTCACTGTGTACTCACTGTGCATGAGGTAATGCATTTGAATGAGCTGAGTTAATTGCTAAATAAATGCAAAGCATTCTTTAGCTTTAGCTTTTAAATAGTCCAAGCAGGGGAGGAGCATACAAAGATACCAAGCATCTTTGTATTCCCAGCACTGGCCCTGACAGGTGAAGAGGTAAAAATAAAATACAATTTTTTAGTGTAGATAAATACACAAAAAGTACATACCTCAGACAGTTATTCACCCATGGAAGGAAGGTGAGTTGGTAGTTTTAAATCCATGTTTGACAACTTCACCTGTCTTCTAGCAATGCTAAGCTCCCCCTTCTCCCTTCTCACCTCCCCTTGCCTCCAGCTCTGAGTCTACTCTGCTGTGCTTCTGTCTCCTCAACCTCTTTTTCCTCTCCTCCACCCCTTCCTTCCTCTCCTGTCCTCTAAAACCAACCCAAAAAGCAGGGAAGGGGAGAAGCTTAATATTTGCCCATACACCTTGACCATCTCATCATTCATTTGAGGGACTCCAGAACCAAATACTAACTTCCAAGGGGAAAAAAATAAAATAAAAAGGCATCACATCCATCTCCAAATATCTGAAATTCCACTGAGAACCCCAAAGCTTCATCCCCTTAGCTTTAGGCTTTCTCTAAACATCACTTAAGTGTTTGTATTTGAGATACCATTAATTAAGATAAATCTGTCATTTAGCAGCTCATACTGAATGTGGTTTTCCTTTTCTAAAGGTCTCATTAAGGGAGCTGTCTGGAGATAGTCTGGGGTTAGTTTGGGAGTGGGGTGGAGAAAGCAAAGTCTAAAGTTCCCTGAACCCCAGTTGCTGGAGAGAGCTGACAGAGAGAGTGGACAGGACTGTCATTTGCTCAGGCTGCTCCCTTCTACAGAAATACTTTAGTTTCTCAATCTGTGCAGTAAAAGCAGCCCTATGTTTCCAGCTGGTTCAATTCCACTTACTCCTTCAAGTCTCCCTTAGCAGTTGTCAGAATGGAATCCCTGCAATACTATGTTTCCTTAGTCGTGATAATAAGGTTATATGGAAAAATATCCTTATTTGCATTAGCTGTTCATTGAGACATTTAGAGGTAAAGTGTCATAAGAGAGTGAGAAATAAAGTAAATTTGGGCAAATATTAACAGTTATCAAACAAAATGACTTCTAATCTCCTCACAATCCTGTCCCACTTTTCTCTGCTTTCCCTTCTCTTTTACACAGCATCTATACATATTAATTTATGCATACTAATACAATTAATAATTCTCTTTTATTCAGTATATACAGTATATCATGTGCCAGTAATGGACACTTTTTTTTTTTTTTGAGACTAGGTCTCGCTATTTTTGCCTGCGGAACCCCAGGCTCACGTTGACTGCGATGCCACAGACTCAAGCAATCCTGAGCCTCAGCTTCCCAGGTAGCTAGGATTACAGGCGTGTACCACCATGCCCAGCTATTTTTTGGGAGTAGGTCTCGCTGTGTTGCCCTGAGAGGGACTCTACCCGTGATCACTCACCCTGGCTGCGGCTTCCTAGGCTGCCACTTACAGGCATGCGCCAACATGCTGGCCAATAATAGAAACTTTACAAACATTAGATCTAATCCTTACAACAGTCTTTCCCAGTGGTTTTTAATTCTCATTTTCCAGAGAAAACAAACAATTTAGAGCCATCGGGGAATCGATTAGTATTCTGGCCACAGCTTAAATCCAGGTCTAGCTGATTCTATTGCACCCGCACTGTGTACAGTGTACACAAACAGGCTGGAAGATGCATGCCTGAATACTCACCACAATGATACCCCCCACCCCCAACGTTCTGTTATCCATATTGTTCTAGAAATCAGGATGCCTTTGGGGGAGTCACTTTTCTATCTGCCTTTCGACCACCAGGGGGCAGTCACATGCTAAGCTGCCCCCACCTGCATTGCCAAGTCTGGACGTTTACCCAGAACCAGGTTCCTGCTTGCTTAAGCTATGTGTTCACACACACACACACACACACACACACACACACACACACACACACACACACCCCTGAGAAACCTACAGGGAGCCTGCTGGCCTCCTAGAGGTGAGGGGAGCTGAAGTTCAGGGAAGACTAGAAGTGCCTGTGCTCTGATCTTGAGGCTCCCTGCCATGGCAGAGTTGCTTAGACTCACTAAGGGCCCCCTCCCAGCACTGCTGTATTTAATTCTGGATCGGGTATAAATAGAACCTGGCCCTCTGGCAAAGCACACCACCCACCCGCCGTGTTCCTTTCCTTTCCGGACATCAACCAAATCCGAACCTTTGATTCCCTCTAGTGGCTTAAATCGGCAAGTCTCATAGATGCTCCTTTGCATGGACTCAGTGTTGGGTGTTTTTTTGTTTTTGTTTTTGTTTTTTTGAGACTATGTCTCGCTATTTTTGACCATGGAATCGCAGGCTCACGTTTCCCGGGGCACCACAGACTCAAGCAATTCCCAACCTCTGCTTCCCAGGTAGCTGGGATTACAGGTGCGCACCACCATGCCCAGCTATTTTTTGGGGACTAGGTCTTGCTATGTTGCCCCGAACAGGACTCAAACCGCGATCCCTAGCCCCAACTGCTTCATAGGCTGAAGCTTACAGGCACGAGCCACCGCGCCTGGGTCTCAGTGTCAGCTTCCCAGGTATCTGGGATTACAGGAGTGTACCACCATGCCCAGCTATTTTTGGGGACTAGGTCTCGCTATGTTGCCCCGAGCAGGATTCAAACTGCTATCCCTAGCCCCAGCTGCTTCATAGGCTGAAGCTTACAGGCAGGAACCACCGCACCTGGCTCTCAGTGTTGAGTGTTGAATGCGCCACCTTGGGGCTGACCTCTGTAGCTTGGTCTGGGGTGTGGGAACTGGTTTCATGTGAGCACTGGTGTGTGCTATGGAAAGTGGCCAGGGAGAGAAACAGGATATTACAAGTGCAGCTTTGTACAGTGCAAACTCACAAGTTTCTGCTGCTGCTATTCAGTTGCTTTATGGGGACTAAAAGGGAACAGGTTGCTACATCAGTTATTTCTTTCTGTCACTAAGTGGTTGTAGGAACTTACTCTTTTATCCCTGGGCCTCAGTTTACTCATTGGTAAACTGAGTGCATGGGTTAAATTCAAATCAATTCACTAAACAATTACTGAGCACCACAGTATGTGAACCCCTGGGCTGAATGCTATGGAGATACGGAAGTGAAAGAGACTTAAGCTCAGGATCTTACAGGCTGACAGGCGAACCAAACACCCAGAAAACCACATAAGACAGAGGGCCTGACTGTCGTGAGCATTGCTGTAAGATGGATCTGGGTTCAGGGTCTTGCCTGTCACTCCCTAGCTGTGTGCTCTTCAGCAGGTTACTCACAAGCTCTTTCCATTTCATTGAAACTCTTGGATGAAAATAATCCTTCTTTCAAGGAGCCTGCTCACTTTTACAGCAAGAAGGTGAGGTACTAAGATGAATAGGAAAGTGACCGAGGAGTCCAAAGCTGCTGGTGGATGCCATACCCTTGAAAAGGTGAAAATTAGGGGCAAAAAGAAAAAAAAATTAGGGCCTAAAGTGGAACTGAATCACTGTAGATCAAAAAGCCTTTGGACAGATAGAGGGACAAGATTTAAGCATGGTAATTTGGAATGTCACTTTGGATAGGAAGAGTCACTTTATACTTTTAAGTCATAGACTAGGAAGTTATAGGGAATGTATAGATGGAAGTTGGGAGGATAAGCACATATTTCTTCCTGGGCGAATTAGGAGCTACCTGTGAGAGCCATTTGTTCCTGAGGCATTCTGAGTTCGCTCAGAGATCTGGGAGCTAATAGCTTGTCTTTAAGAAGGCTTGAAGGAATGAACTGCTGTCTGGAGCCTGTTTGGGGTTAGTGTGGAGGGCTACCAATCCCTGCTTTCCCTTTTGGTTCTTATTCTTTTGGAAGCCTCTACTAGTAAAGGAAAGAAAGATGAAATGACACAGTTTTTGACCTGAGTGATTTCATTGATCATGAAAACCCAGTAAGGTAAGGGGGGGAAAGTGCTAGTAGGAGTGTAATTCATAGGAGTTAAGGTTAATAGATGGTGAATTGAGTTAATGGAAGAACTAGTGCAAGACTCTGGGTCTTCAAGTACCTCTGTTGTGGGATTCTTCCAATACGTTGACTTCCTTCTATCCACAGCAACATCCAATAACTATTGGTTATTGCAATAACATTTGCTCCCATATATTGTCATCCAATTTCTGTATAACTCATGAGTGGTTCTCATCTTCCAGCCTCCTTCTATGTTGGAACCTTGGGAACTCACACTGAGATCAAGAGAGTGGCAGAGGAAAAGGTCACTTTGCCTTGTCATCACCAACTGGGACTCCCAGAAAAGGACACCCTGGATATTGAATGGTTGCTCACTGATAATGAAGGGAACCAAAAAGTGGTAAGTATCTGCTTGGCTAGATTGCTGCTTTACCACTCTTCTTCATCCTCCTGTGGGCCTCTTTATAGTCTTCCAGTCTTTCTCATTGGGCTGGAAAGGCCCAGGATTGCTTTCTCATCCGGATTATAGTCAAAGACTCTAGATACAAAACTATACAGAAGAAAAGCTATTTAGGTTGTGAGGATAAGAGAGTCTGTGTTCCTTAGGCAAACAAGACCTACTAGAAAGCCATCTGTCACTTGCTCAGAGAGGAAATGTGGGCTATTAATGTCTCCTAACAGGGGAAGTAACCTCAGCAGTTTGATTCCCTCATTTAGTGGGCCAGAACCCCAAACTATACTGAGAAGCATGGCTTTTTTCCTCCTCTGAAACCACTACCCCTTGCCTGTGCTGAAGTTTTGCACAGTCACGACTTCTGGACTCTGGGATTGTGTAATGTGACAGACAGCATGTGATGCAGAGGAACAAATTCAGGGCATGGATGGAAATGTTTAACACATAGGTAATGGACCTGCAAAAGAATCAAGGCTGGTTCTAGAGGTGGAAAACAAATAACTGGCCTTGGGTCTCCAGCGTTCAGGTTGGTAGGACTGCCAGAATCGTCTGTTTTTCATATGCTTTTGGTGTTTTGAACAGAATTTAGGGCTCTGTCTCTTGACAACTCACTGAATCAGCTTTATGAGAGAAAAACTAACTAACCTAGTGTTATTATCCTTTCTGCCCTGCTGTATCAGCCACTGTACTTTTCCTCAACATAGATTTCCTCAAAAATCTATAACATAGGGAAGCTGACTTTAGTCTTTCCTTTTCCCCCCCAAAGCTTTACATTTTTCCTACTAAAAGGTGAAAAGTTGTTCTTTCCTCTCTTTTTTCCCCACTGTCTTTACCACTAATTTCAAAAGATTGTGTGGGGAGAAGTTAAGGTTCCCAATGAAAATTCCTTACAAGACTTTGTGGGAGTTTAAAACCTGCTTGAAAGCTGGGCACGGTGGCTCGTGCCTGTAAGCTTCAGCCTATGAAGTGGCTGAAGCTAGGGATCATGGTTCGAGTCCCGTTGGGGGCACGTAGAGAGACCTAGTTCCAAAAAAAATAGCTATGCATGGTGATGCACGACTGTAATCCAAGCTACCTGGGAGGCTGAGGCTGGGGATCGCTTGAGTCTGTGACACCCCAGGCAACGTGAGCCTGGGATTCCACAGGCAAATATAGCGAGACCTAGTCTCAAAAAAAATAAAATAAAATAAAACCTGCTTGAATAGCTGTGACATCACCTTGTTACTTTGATACTGTTGTCACTAAGACTCTATTCTCTGGAGAGTAAGGTCACCTTAACCTGAGTATGTTTATTTCAGCAATTTCCTCATCAATCCTAGACACAATACTCTCAGTTCTGAATGAAGTAAACAGTGTCCATGATTCTGTAATAGAAATCCAGCCATAAATGCATCCATCTAACTTTCACCTATGTCTTTAGCCGGGCTCAGCGGCTCATGCCTGTAAGCTTCAGACTTTGAAGTGCTGGGACTAGGGATCGTGGTTCGAGTCCTGCTCGGGGCAACACAGCAAGACCAAGTACCAAAAAAATAGCTCTGTGTGGTGGTGCACTCCTGTAATCCCAGCTACCTGGGAAGCTGAGGCTGGGGATTGCTTTAGTCTTTGGTATCCTGGGCAATGTGAGCCTGCGGTTCCATGGGCAAAAATAGCGAGACCTTGTCTCAAAAAAAAAAAACAAAAAAACCCACAATTACCTATGTCTTTATTTAAGGAAAAAAAGATGCGCTTCTAATCCCAGCTACCTGGGAAGCTGAGTCTGGTGGGGATTGCCTGAGTCCATGGTACCCCGGGCAACGTGAGCCTACGGTGCCAAGGGCAAAAATAGCGAGGCCTAGTCTCAAAAAAAAGACAAAGAAAAAGAAAGAAAGAAAGAAAAGGAAAGGGAAACAAGAACTGCTTGGTTAAATAAATAAGCAAGTGCATCTGGGAGTTAGGGAGTTTGTTACTGGTTATAAAAACCACTGGTGTGACCTTAGTTATAATTCCCTGCTTGTCTTCAGTTAATGCTCTAACATAAGGGTTGTCATTTATTCAGTCATTTAGACTGCATGAGTTTATTTCATACTTACTAGGTTCCCTCTGAGCCCTGGGATACAATAGTAAAGAAAACATCAGAGTCCTTGACTTCTTAGAGTTTACTGTGAGAAAACAATCAATGATTAAACAAATAATAATAGAGACACAATACTCACAGTTCTGAATGAAGCAAACAGTGTCCATGATTCTGTAGTAGCTATGATAATGTTAGCTATGTGCCAGGCACACATTATCTAATTTAACTTAACCCTCATAACTAGATTATTAATCCCATTTTATAAATAAGGCATGTACACATATCTAAGAGAGAAAACTACATTAAGGTCACTCATTTTGCATTTTGAAAGTAGGCACTTTGACATCAGTACCTGGGTTGTTAACCATTAGTTCCTTCTTTTTTTTTTTTTTTTTTTTTTTTTTTTTTTTTTTTTTTTTTTTTTTTTTTTTTTTTTTTTTTTTTTTTTTTTTTTTTTTTTTTTTTTTTTTTTTTTTTTTTTTTTTTTTTTTTTTTTTTTTTTAGACTAGGTCTCGCTATTTTTGCCCATGGAACCCCAGGCTCTCATTGCCCAGGGTAGACAGACTCAAGCAATCCCCAGCCTCAGCTTCCCAGGTAGCTGGGATTACAGGCGCGTGCCACTATGCCCAGCTATTTTTTTGGAACTAGGTCTCGCTACGGGCCCCAGGCGGGACTCGAACCGCAATCCCTAGCCCCGGCCGCTTCATAGGCTGAAGTTTACAGGCATGAATCACCGTGCCCGTCCCTATGGTTCCTTCATAAATAATTTGAAATTGAGGCACAGGTTGTGTAGAAAGTAGAGAGTATCTGGGGGAAATTTCCAGACAGAACTAAATCATGCAAAGGCTCTGCTGCAGGAAAAAGGTTGTGCTATAGGAAGTCCTAAAAGATGGGCTGGGCATGATGGCGCATGCCTGTAAGCGGCAGCCTAGGAAGCCATGGCCGGGGCTAGGGATCGCTAGGGATCGCGGGGGCATGTAGCGAGACCTAGTCCCCCAAAAAATAGCTGGGTGTGGTGATGAGCACCTGTAATTGCAGCTACTTGGGAAGCTGAGGCTGGGGATTGCTTGAGTCTGTGGTACCCCGGGCAATGTGAACCTGCGGTTCCCCAGGCAAAAATAGCGAGACCTAGTCTCAAAAAAAAAAAAAGGAAGTCCTAAAAACAAAAATGAATTTAGTTAAATTTAGTAAAAGTTGGCTTTCCACCGTACATACCATCTATCCTGAAGGAGTTACTTGGAGAAAGAGAGAATGTGAAGGGAAAATTTGAGGACAGTAACAAGTACAGTGACAGAGATAAACAGAGTGTTCCCAATGAATACAAAAAAGAAGCCACTGAACAAAACTAGTTGGAAAAGGGATGAGGTCAGGGACCTAGCTTTCCTGGGCTTCCTGTAATGAGATCAGCTGATCTGAGTAGTGATACAAGTCGCTACCCTGTGGAAATCAAGCTCAGACACATACACAGAAGCTGGAGAATCCTGTGCATGCATAACCCCTAGGGTAGGTTAACTGCAAATTATGAGCAGCTGACGTTGCAGAACCAGAAACTGCTAGGTGTTGCATGTCTTACTTGGGAACTTAAAATTCTTCCAATCATATCGATAAATGACAAAAATTGTACTGAATTAAATGTAGAGATCTACTTGGCTTTATTAAATGAGTCACAGTAGCGCCCCATATAGCAAGTTAGGAAGGGACTCCCAGAAGCTATACAAAAGGTTTGTATTAAGCAGGAAGAGGACAAGAGAAGAGAAGTAGGAATTACTTCAAGCTTAGGTAACTTACCCGTGAGGAATGGGAAAAAGTCTTGAGACAGTTATCTCATTTTCCTTTGGGGAGCAGAGAAGATGAGCTTGTAGGTGCTGACTAGAAAACTCTTATGTTGGTTAGTAAGACTGCAGATCAACATTGCAGGGGCTTGAAATTACAATTGGATTAGATATTAAGTCTTGGGAGGTCGCAGTAGAAGTGCCACCATTTGGGGCCATTCATTTTCTAACAATGTTGTGGAGAGTTCTTGAAACTTTTTAGGAGCAAAAGGGACATATTTGTAAGGGTAATGCACTGGCATTTGTGTCACACTGATTTAGGGACAAACTGAGCAGAAGCAAAGTCAGTTGAATAAACTCAGGTTAAACAATAGTGCTGCAACTGTAGTCATGGTAGTTAGGATATCAAAAAAGGGCTAATAAAAAAGGGGGGAGAAAAAACAAAAGGGGGCAATAAGAAATATTTTGTGAGTAAAGTCTTCCAGACTTTTCTGTTTCAAGGTATTGGGAATGAGAGTGAAGGTGACCAAGAAAGAAACTGTGGAAAGGGTTGGAATGAAGGAGTTGGAATGAAGGGTTGGTGCTTCAGGCAGGCCAACCAATGACCAAGCACTGAAGGGGAGGGTAGCTTTTCAACCTCAGCAGAAATATATTCATCTTTTTTGTCTGGGAAACTTAGAAATGCAGTGAACATTTGAGGATGGTGAGGCTGTCCATCTCAGAATATTTAAATGTAGCCTTGATAGCATGGCCACTCAAATAGTAGAACTTTCCTTCTGGTTTAGAGATGGAAACACAGAATTTCCAATATTAAAGGGACCATCTCCTGCAAGATCAGTTAGGAACACCCAACTGAAACCTTTCCCCTCTATTTTTCAGATGGAGAAACTAGGACAGAGATGTCCCAATTCCCATGTCTTGCCTCTTGGGCCACCCTTTCACCTTTTCCCTTTCTCTTTGAGCCAGAAAAATCCTGATCTAAAATAGAACGAAAGCCGGACATGGTGTCACATGCCTTTAAGTGCAGCCTTGAAGGTTGCTGAGACTAGGAATGGCTTGAGTCAGAGGGTTTGAGACCTGTCTGGGGCAACATAGTGAGACCTAGTCTCAAAAAATAGCTGGGTGTGGTGGCACGTGCCTGTAATCCCAGCTACCTGGGAGGCTGAGGCTGGGGATCACTTGAGTCTGTGGTACCCTGGGCAACATGAGCCTGCAGTTCCCCGGGCAAAATAGCGAGACCTAGTCTCTAATAATAATAATAATAATAATAATAAAGCAGAACAAGGGAATCTACTGCACTGAGGGCCGATGAACAACTTCATTCCATTGCCCTTCAAGGTCATTCCATGATTACTTTGTGGGGCGTGGCTCAGCTGAGCAACTGCCAGAAAGCTGAACAGATCCATCTGTTCCATACCAATCCTAACAAATTCTCTTGCCTCTTCTCCCTGAAAGTGTGTCCGGAGCTAGTCCACCAGGAATGTTGTAAGACAGCCTCAGAACAGCTGCAATTCATTTAATTTTTAGCTTGTTTGCAAAAGGATTAAATTTATGTTCATTGTTCTCCCACCGCACTCCATTATAATTCCATCTTGGCATTACATTTCCTAGAATTAAAAAGACAAAATAAAACAAAGAGACACACAAGGGTCTGCAATTTAGTGTAAGTTTGAAAAAATTGAGTCAATTTGCCAAGCTACAATGGAGTTCCAGTCCATGTCAGAGATGTATATGTAAAATTATTAGATCAAAAAAGTTTACTTATTTATTTGAAGGTTATTTTTGGACTTGTATAGTCTCTGTTTTCCAAATCTGTTAAATAAGTCTCTTTTTTCCACCTTCATTGAATATTAGGACAGTATCTGGGGGAAAGGGAAGAAAACAATAGACCAGGGAAAGTTGTATATACAGAAGGTAAACCTTGACCTTGATCTTGAGACCTACAGAGGTGTTGTCTCAGCAAAAATAGGGAGAGGTATTTCAGAAGGAGAAAATTACATGATCTAAAGCAAAGACATGGGAGGACATTGTCCAGAACCAGGACACTTTGACTTTGAGGCCTAGAAAATTCAGAGATGTGAGACTCAAGCATTAGTCCACAGCGGGAACCAGAGGCAGGAGGCAGATGGAGCATTTTGCCAGGGGAACTTTGCTGTCCAAATGCTTGTAATGATTAATATTTGTGGGGTGCTGGGTGACACAATTTTGGAAACCTTAGGGACTTTCTTGAATCCAGAATCAGCTTACAAAAGACTGATGATGCTACCATGTAAATGCTTACTATCTCATTTCCACAAAACCTCTATGAAGTACCTTGTCCCTGTTTTCCAGTTAAGGACCTGAAGGTTTAGAAAGGTTAATTAACTGACTTGTTACCCTGCTCTTTGTGGAGAAGTCCCCAGTAGAATGCTTACCCTTTGATGTCCTGATCAGCTCTCCCTCTCTCTGTGATGCTACAGGGGGGTTGAAAATTAGTACCTAATGATGGACCCTAAGCAACCAGAAGATTCATTTATTTCCTGTTAACACATTAGGACATATTTATATAAATGTAACATTTGTATAAATATAAAATACAGCATATTCTATATAAATTACTTCATACAGTCTGTTCAAAAATGTTCCCATGGCCAGGCATGGTGGTGTGTGCCTGTAAACGACAGCCTATGGAGCGTGGCTGGGACTGGGGATCGTGGTTCAAGTCCGGCCTGGGGCAACGTAGCGAGACCTAGTTCCAAAAAAATAGCTGAGTGTGGTGGCACATGCCTGTAATCTCAGCTGCTTGGGAAACTGGGGATCTCTTGAGCTAGTGGTTCCAAGGGCAAAAATAGTGACACCTACTCTCAAAAAAAAAAAAAAGAAAGAAAGAAAAGAAAATGTTCCCAAGCTTCTGCCCTACTGCCCTTCTCGGTTCAAACTCTAAACCACACCTCCAAAGAATGTCCAAAGTCAAAAACACTCTTTAAGACCAACATATCTCCTGGAGACAGTCCACAGAGTAAAATGAAGAAAGAAGTTCCAGGCTAAAAAGAGCCAACAACCTGTTCAAACCCACAAAGCCCAAAAGTTCCTAAAAATTACTCAGCTCTTTCCTGACTTGTAGGTGTAGAACTCTTCATTTTACCTAGAATTTCGAACTGACTTGCATGTAGGTGATTATGTATGGTGTGGGGGATGGGAAACACGGAAAAGCCATAAAGAAAATAATGGTGAGCACCCTGTGTCTTGAGCTTGCTTGCTCCACAGCATACTTGCATTCTTAGAGTGGAGCTGAGTTCTGCAGCCCCCACTTTTTCCTGTCGCTATATATTTCCTCTGCTCCCCACTGTGCCCACCAGCCCTGCCATTTTAAGGCCAGCTGCTCCTTTCACCCTGCTCTGAAGTGCAACAGGACGTGGGACCAAAAAAACAAGGATCCTGCTTACTTTTAAAGCAAACAAGTACTGTGATCCTACCGCTTCCTGCTCTGGGTCTAAACCAGAAGCTTCAAGGTGAATGCTAGGAACCCTACGGAATTCTTTGCAAAACCAAGATATGCATTTTTCTGGGCCAGAGTTCATAGGTTTTTATCTAAGTAGAAGAAAACCAAAAAGCAGGCTCAGAAATGGCGTGCTCACAGCCTGGCGTACAGATTGGTTGTATTTTCAGGGATAAGATTAGAATAGAAATCTCCCCAGCCTCAATAGAGAGTGAAGTTATTATTTACTGAACCATATAAATAATACCAAAAAAATTAGTGAACACAAGGAGGTCCCCAAGTCTGCCCCATTCCATAGGATTCAATTGCATTTACCCCAGTTTCAGATTAGGATATATATTACTCACCTGACAGAAGGCACTCTGCAGTATTTAGTAAGCAAAAGAATGAGAAAAAAAAAAAAGGCATAGCCCTAAATCTAAACAGATTATAGAGAGAATAATTTCTTTAATCACTTTATCTTGTCTTACATTTTATACCATATTAGCTTGTCTTTTTCTCCTGAATGCAGGAAGTCACTATTTGTTAAATATTTGAAGTAACATTTGTAAAGAGCGGGGTACAGGATTGTGAGAAAGGGTAAACCAGAGATTGACACAGTTAAAGACTCTGGGCTATCAGAAGAATGGCTGGTAGCAACTTTAAGGTAAATTACTAGGCATTTTATAAGGTTTAGGCAAGGGGAAAAAAGAGTGGCCTAGAGACTGTTTCACGACTAATAACTAGGGAAGACTAATAGCTAAGGTAATAAAATTTGGGTAAAACAGTAGTTTCTATGAGATAATGGCAGGCAGGGGATTTACCCATACATTGTTGGTAACTTCTAAGTAATGTTTTTTAAGGTAAACATTGAGCAAATGGAGAAGCTGCTTTGCTCTCCAGACATCATCATCTTAATTCTGTCTTCATTGTTCTGAAGCCAGATAAGATAGTAAAAGGAGGGCCGGGCATGGTGGCTCGTGCCTGTAAGCTTCAGCCTATGAAGCGGCCGGGGCTAGAGATCACGGTTCGAGTCCCGCGTGAGGCCTGTAGCGAGACCTAGTTCCAAAAAAATAGCTGGGCGTGGTGGCGCGTGCCTGTAATCCCAGCTACCTGGGAAGCTGAGGCTGAGGATTGCTTGAGTCTGTGGTACCCTGGGCAATGAGAGCCTGCGGTTCTATGGGCAAAAATAGCAAGACCTACTCTCAAAAAAAAAAAAAAAAAAAAGATAGTAAAATGAAGTTTTCTTCATTTCACAGTCATGAGTCCTGTCCCGTCTCAGCTGACAGCCTCTGACAAATATTTGTAAGGTATTTAGGACAGTGCCACATATGTATGTGATAAAGACAAAAATCCCACTGGATAGATTGCATTGTGTTGATGCATTTTTCTTTTTCTTTTTCTTATTTTTTGAGACTAGGTCTTGCTATTTTGCCCAGGGAACCGCAGGCTCACATTGCCTGGGGTACCACAGACTCAAGTGATTCCCAGCCTCAGCTTCCCAGGTATCTGGGATTACAGGCGTGGCCACCACACCCAGCTATTTTTTTTTGAGACTAGTCTTGCTATGTTGCCCCAGATGGGTCTCGAACCCGCAAACTCAAGTGATTCCCAGTCTTGGCCTCGCTTCATAGGCTGCGATTAAAGCACACAGCACTGTGCCCATCCTGGATTTTCATTTCTATATTGAATTCACATTCCTAACCCAGGCAAAGCACTGTGCTTAGCAGAGAAGTCATTGCAAGGTCACTGAGTCATTTCACAGAGGCTGTCTTTTCAATTCTTAATGATAAGCCTATGCAGTCTATAAAGTAAGAACTAGTAGTTTAGGCTGGGCATGGTGGTGCCAGCCTAGGAAGCCATGGCCAGGGTCAGGGATTGTGGTTCGAGTCCTACCAGAGGCACGTATTGAGACTTAGTTCCAAAAAATATAGCTGGGCGTGGTGGTGCACACCTATATTCCCAATTACCTGGGAAGCTGAGGCTGGGGATTACTTGATTCCATGGTACCCTGGGCAATGTGAGCCTGTGTTTTCACAGGCAAAAATAGCAAGACCTAGTCTTAAAAAAAAAAAAAACCTAGTAGTTTAATTTTCCTCTAATATATTATAAGGAAAATTAGACTTTAATTCATCACCAGATAAGGGCTCTAAACCTTTCAGACTTCAAATGTTGAAGGTTCTTACCCAAGCTGGGTGTCAGCCCTGGAAACTGAACCCAAAATTCCAGCAGCTAAACATCTTCCCCTCCCCTTGATCCACCCCTCATGACTTGCTGCATCAATAGAAAAGAATGCAGAAATTCAAGATGAAACATCTGTTTGAAGTAAACATTGGATTTTTGGACTAAAATCACACATTTCCTGTACTTCCCAAAGTATTTCTCAGCTTGAAGAGGTTCAAGAGGCACCTCCGTATGATGTATGTGGTGGGGTGTGTTGGGATGGAGAAGCTAGACTGAGGGAGGGGAGATGATGATACTGAAGGCAAATCCTTCAAGTTCTCTGAAAAGCTACTTCCTCTTTCCCCAAATCACACTCCTCCACTGAGTTTTCACATAACAATTGACTGAATCTTCAAAAAAGAAGGTAGGAGAAAAAAGAGGGGTGTCATCTAGAGGTAAAGTCAGAAATAGGAGCAAAACCTAGACAAGAGTGCTAATCCAAAGAGACCCAGGTGACAGTTATTGATTTTACTCTGAGGCTGGCAATACTTTGAGCTGTCATCTTTGTGTTTCCATAGCCACTCTTTGGGAAGCCTGTTTTCTTTATCTCCATCTCCACGTTCTTGCCCTCTGCAAGTTTATCCAGTCACATGACTTTCAATACCATCACATATTTAAAATATCCCGGAGCATAACTCCAGCCCAAACCTTGCCCCTGAGCCCATCAAATTCATATAGAACTGCTTACTTAACACCTCCCTTGGGTGTCAAACAGGTAACCCAAATGTTTTAAGTCCAGAACTGAACTCCTGATCCTCTTCCTGCTACACACTCTGCCCCTCAACCTGCATCCCCTCTCAGTTGATGGCAAATCTTTCCTTTCCATACGCTGATGCCAAAAATCTAAACATTGTCTCTGACTCCTTTCTTTCTCACACCACTTATGTTTAAATCAAGTGGTCTAGTGGGAAATCCAGTTGGTTTCTATCTTCAGAATGATATCGGGTCGTGGCACGAGGCAAAAGCCTCCAAATTGCAAACCCCAAGGTCCGTTTCACCTGCGCCTAGCAGTTGCCACTCCAAATTACCAATTAACAACAGGGTTTTATTAACAAGGGAGCTGAACAGGGAGAACAAAACGTCGTGAAAGCCGCACGTGGCAGTTATCTTACCCCAGTCACCATTCTCAGACCCAAAGGTCCCCAAGGCACAGTGCACAGTCCAATGACGAATCCTTTGCCCCTC
>PVHY01026827.1:0-16873 GCA_004024945.1 Uropsilus gracilis
CCTGTAATCCCAGCTACCTGGAAAGCTGAGGCTGGGGATTGCTTGAGTCTGTGGTACGCTGGGCAATATGAGCCTGTGGTTCCACAGGCAAAAATAGCGAGACCTAATCTCAAAAAAAATAACAATAATAATAATGCTGGGAGGTAATTTTATTATCTTCATATTGCAGAAGAAATCAAGGTTTAAGAAAGACTTGCCCAAGGTCACACGAGTAATAAGTGACTTTATAACTCTGGTCACAGAGCTGTAATCAAGCCCAGCACCCGGTCCACCTCCAAACCCCTGCCCTTTACACGGTGTCACATTGATAACATGGCTAATTAGTGGCAGAAGACTCCACATGTTGATGCATAAGACAAATCCATGAGCTCTTGGAATAGAAGATAAGCCAAGCTGACAAAAAGTACAAGACATTCCATCCTTAGACTGAGTCTTCCTGAAGCCAAATTTCATTTTGATTGGCGCAGTCAGACAGCAGTCCTCGTCATTGAAAAAAATCAATCAAAGCAGTTTTCAGCCTCAACAGACTGATCATCGGATGGACCTGATAGTTCAAGTCCAACACAGCTCATCCCGACTGAGTTAAAGCCTTGAATGATGTCAGGATTATAGCTGCCACAGAAAACTCACAGGCCACCAGCATGCAAGACCAAGGTCTCTGCTGTCCCCGTGCCCAGGGCCATGACCAGCAGGGAGAGTTGGTACATTGGTACCCCCAGCACAATGGGGGAGACCAAGGGTCAGGACCTGTTCGTATGAGTCCTGCGACCACAGGCAGAGCTGGCTTCAGCAGACTTGAAGAGTCTAGGTAAGCTCAACTTACCCAGGACAAGAAAACTTAGCAAAAAACAGTAAGGCCATGGATCTGCCACCTGCCCCTGGCACCCAATGCCTGCCCAGCAGGAGACCCCACCTGCACAATAACCAATAACCACCAGTCACACACTGACCCAATCCCCACCACAAAAACAGATATGAAGCCTGTGCCTGTTATTTGCCCCGGCTATTTAGATCTGGGAAATTGACAAAAATCCCAGCATTTCAGTTCCAGCTCAGAGATTAAATGTGAACTCTTCTCCCTCCCACACCTCCAGCTTTTTATCAGCCCTTTTCATAGAACTGATTTGCAATCCTGTGAATTAATTTTCTGGATAATCTTCTATTTCCTCTATTAGAGGCTGAGAAAGATGGTGTAAAGATGCTATTATTTATAAAAAGATATATATGAATGGCCAATAAGCTCGTGGAAAGATGTTAAACATCATTAGTCATCAGGGAAATGCAAATTAAAATTGCAAATTAGATACCACTACACACCCATTAGAAGGGCTGAATTATAAAAGAACAAGGTCAATAGTGATGGAGGATGGAAGCGCTGTGCGCGGGCACTATCAGGCCCACGTCTCATCCACGGCTGGTGAGAGTGTGAAAGGCTACAACAAACTCTTTGGGGAAATAGGCAGTTTCCTAGATCCAGCAGCTCTGGTCATAGACACCTTCTATTTTCTCCATCTTCATCATGTTCTTGGTTTACATCATCCATCCAGCTTTGTTTCTTAATTCAGCAACATGGTTTTTGCCTTTGCTCTCAATTCCTCTTTAAAATTCAGACTTTCCTGTAAACTGTCTCAATCTGAAATACGGACACATTTTCAAGATGTGTTTGGTAGGGACCAAGCAAAGTGCACGCTCAGATGAAAGCAGTAAAGGGTCAAGTTGTTGACATCCCCCAGGAGGCTAGCATGCCCTCGGGCCAGGGACCCTGGTAGTGCCCAAGGGCGCTATTCCCACACTGAAAGGATCCAGTTTACTTCTTAGGAGGAGCAAAAGAAGCCAAGCTATTGGAAGAAGTGTGTTGATTTGCAGGCCTGAAAGTCCAAGGCCTGGAGCCAGGTGCAGTTGCAAGCCAGGCACGTCTCTGTGTTCCTCAGTTCTGCTTTCTTCCGAAACGCATTGTTGTTTCTGCTTTGCTGAGGTTAGTAAGACACTTCCCCTTAGCTCCAGACCCTTATCCTCACAGGTGAGTGTCCAGCAATGTCAAGTTAGAACTTCTCTTCTTCAAAAGTCAGCCGAGGATCTGAGTCTGCTCCCACTGGCTCAGGTCTGCAGGTGCTTGTCCTTGAACTTACAGCACTGTCCCCAAGACACAGCTCTGAGTGCCAGGCAGACCACACCTGGCCCCGCAGGTGGAGGCAATAGAATGAGCAAAAGGGGGTGTCCTCAGAGTCAGAGGGCAGTGTGATGGCCTCTTACAGGAGGAATGGAGGTTGGGGGACCACACCACCAATCCATACCTTGTTGCTCAATCACTGTTTCTCCTGTGAAGGAACACATACCTCACTGACCCTCTCAACATGAGTGGGAGATTATTCAGCAAAGAAATGACGAGTTTTCTCCTCCTTATTCAAGGAGATCTAGATAACCAAGAAACGCTGTGTTCCAAGAACCTGTCTGCCCGCAGTCAAGTCCTACTGATCACTCTGTAGCAGGCTCCCCCTGGATTATCCAGGTCACATGTTTAACCGTAAGCTGGCAAGCCTTGGCACTGCAGGGGGCCAAGTGGAACCCAAGAGCCCAAACTAAATTATTTTAAAGAGTCCTTCATTCAAAATGGCCTTGCCCTAGACCGGGCGTGGTGGCATGCACCTGTAACCCAAGCACTGGGAGGCAAGAGGCCAGGGATCACTTGAGTTTGTGGGTTCGAGACTAACCCAGGCAACATAGCGAGACCTATTCTCAAAAAAAAAACTAAAAAAAAACCCAAAACCAAAAATGGCCTTGCCCTGTTGCTATGGATTATAGTGTGTTCTTCCAAACGCTCCACGTTGGAGTCTCAACCCCCAAAGTAACTAGGGAAATAACTAGATTAAATGAAGGCATAAGGGTAGGACCCCGATGGGATGGAGTTAGTGTCCTTGGAGAAAAAGGAGCTCTCAGAACTTTCTCTCCCACCTCCCCAGGCACATGGCTGAGCGAAGACCAGGGAAGCCCAGCAACAAGAAGAACCAGGAAAGAGTCCTCATCACAGCCCACACCCTGCTGGTACCTCCACCTTGAACTTCCAATCCTGACCCACGGGGACTGTGCCCTGGGTCCCCCTTGAAAATGTTGTCCTGCCCCCACTTCCTCCTCGACAGATGGATGATAGCAAGTTCATTTTCTGTATCGGTCACGTCACAAATCATTAAGCATATTGACACAGAGTGGGGCGGGCTGTGTACTCGAAAGGGCAGTATTTCCACTGCCGAGAGAGGGGTGCCACTCCCTGTCCTCAATCGGTAGTCTGACTCTCAGGGCTCCAAGCCAGCAACTCCCAACCTTGTGCTCCAACAGCAACCTCGTGCCTACTGGGTGGGCAGAATTCAATATGACCAGCCCCCATAACTGCAGGGCCCTACTACAGCCCCAGGTCTGCTGCTGGTCTTTGGAAGATCGACCTGCCAAAGGGTACCCCAACTCTGAATTCACCCCAGAGAAAGTTGGGTAAATATATGCTCAGGGCCTTGAGGTGCAAGGATCTGACTCCACCTTCAAGGAAACACAAGGGTCCTAGGGTCATTTTCTCTCACCCCTGCAGGAGACAGGTTCCTACTTCCTGATAGCATGAAATTTCAGTGATCTTCACACTAGCTCATAATCCTCAATACCCCCCATGCGGTTCATGTTTTTATTGGTATTTTTATAAGAGGCCCAGAGAAGACCAAGATCACACAGTTTAGACAAACCCAAGTGCACCTGACTTTAAGGCCAGTACCCTCAACCCTTGAGCTATATCCCTCGCCTTCCTGCTAAGATCCCCTCTCTTGTCCTGTTAAACCCGTCCTCACCCTAAGTACTTCCTGATATCTAACTGAATTCCTTCTACTTGTAGCTTAAACACATTTCCTCTCTCTCCTACAGAGCCCACCTTCTTAATAAACTTCATTTACTGGTGGACAGATGTTTGTTCTGCCTACTGCCGTTTCTTTCCTGGCACGCTCTCAGTGTTGGTTTTAGCACACATGGGGGTGAGAGGAGAAGGAGAGGGGGGAGACAGGAATATGGATAAGCAGGATAAGGGCCTGTTAAGATGTCCATACCCTCAGTCTCAGAACCAGTGAATTGCTACCTTACATGGTGAGAGACTTTTTTGCAAATGAGATTAAATTAAGTGTCTCGAGAGGGGAAGATTATCCTGGATTATCCCCTTTCAACCTCGGGGTTATCCGAGGGAAGCAGTGGAGGACCAAGACAAGCAGAGGTCAGAGAGCTTTGAAGGTGCGACCTTACTGGTTTTGAGGATGGCAGAAGGGGCCACAAACCAAGGGCTAAGACAACCTCTAGAAACTGGACAAGGCAAGGATTTTCCTATCAAGACTTCTAGAAGGAACACGGTTATGCTGCCAGTGAGTCTGTTTTGGGACTTGTGGATCTCCAGAACTATAACAGAATAATTTGTGTTATTTTAAGCTACACAGATTGGCTTGTGGTTATTCCTAAAAGCTACCACAGGAAAGCAATGCTGGAGCCAAACAAGAACACTGGCCAGACTACTCTCATGGCACGTTTCCACAGAGCCATAAAATCTGGGTGTTGAATGAGACCCTTACTGATGACCCAGTCCCACTTTGTCATTTTACACAGGAGTAAACTGTAATACTGACATGCCTCCATATCCTATTGTCTTTATCTATAAAGCTGGCATATCAATGGCTACCTCTTGAGAGAAAACAAATAAAATATTATCTGCCACCTACAGAGATAGAAAAATGTAAGCTTTCTTCACAAAAGAAAGAAATCCTAAGAAGTTAAAACTGCCTTGTGTCACACATTTAGCTGAACCCAGTCTCAGCTAACGCTCTCCAGTATTCTCTACACTTAATTCAGTCCATCACCCAACAACAGATGCTTATTGAGCTAGGAGACCATAGCATGAGGGAGTGGGGATAGCTTCTCAAAGCACTGCCACAAATTCCCCTAGAACCTGAACTCCATCAATTGAGCTTGACCTTTCACATATTACACAAACCATCTTTACCCCTTCTTCCAAGAAGTCCTCCCGGATAGACAGTGTCCTCTTCTCAAATTCCCCTAGAACCTGAACTCCATCAATTGAGCTTGACCTTTCACATATTACACAAACCATCTTTACCCCTTCTTCCAAGAAGTCCTCCCGGATAGACAGTGTCCTCTTCTCTTCCACCTTACCCCCTTCACTACCACGTTGCCCTGAACACACTTGTCTCACTTTGTTCCCTGGACATCTTCACCCCACATTTTGCTTATATCATGCATGAGTCCCTTGGGACATAGTGTTCCAAGGTCTAAGTCCATGGTGCTCCCTTGACCCATAGCCCCGCCAGCTCCTGTACCAAATAGGATTCACTTGCATGAACCCTCAGGAGGTGACATATCCTTGAATGCAGTCCCCAGAAGCCTGGCTCACCTCATCATATTCTAAGCCTGTTAGATGGTGTGTGAGCATGCCCTTGTCATCCTGCCCTCCCTCAAGGCCTCCCCCACAGCTGCCCAGCTAGTCCTCTTCCCTGAGTCCTGGTCCATAGAACCTTCTAGCCCCTCTATCACAACCCCCATCCCTAACACTTGATGCCCCACACAGCCCTCCCTGACAACCTCCCCTGGTGCCTTATCTGAAGGCGGAGTCCCGCTGCTCTAGCAGAAGCAGTCATGGAAGAAAGATTGTGTTGTGATTTTCAAAGGAAATTGAAATCCCCTCTTTACTGCTTTCTAAATGAACATTATAATTTTTCCCTGTCTGCAACAGCCCGATGTATGGCCAACTCTGTGTAGTGTGTATGTGTGTGGGGGGGGAGCGCCCGCAAGAGGCGCCAGCTGGCCATGTGCCTCTGACTGGTGTGTGAAAAACCGTGTTCTCACTGGGGTGAGTGTGTTCTCTGTGGGGAGGAGCCACCATGACACAGAACAGCTCTCCTCACTCCATTCATGGTCCTTCAGGTGGGCGCCCCTGAGATAGAAATGGCTTAACCAGGGCTGAATCAACCAGTGCAAGCCTAGCTCAGACTGTCAGTGAACTGAACTGAGGCCCCATTTTGGAGAACTCAGGGTCAGAGGAACAAAGGGAGTCCTGGGAGGGATGTAGCACAGTGCTCTGAAAAGCAGTGGGGTTGTGGGTGAAAGGGTGGGAGAAAGGCCTTGGGAGGTCAAGGACTCAAGGTAGTTTAGCAGAAATATCACGGAAGGATCTGAGAGCAGCCTCTGCAGAGGGAGAAGGGACCTGGACTTCAAGGCAGTGTGGGCTGAGTACATTAACTGTATTGGAATCACCTGGTCTCTGAAACTCCCCAAACCTCCCAGGTCCCCCTGCTCATTGAGAGAGGGTGGGAAACAGGGATCCCCCCATCTCTCAGCAGGGGCAGAGAGGGGAGAGTCCAGGCAAAGGGTGGGCCAGGGCCCTGTGCAGCGAGGACCGGGCTAGTTCCCAGCATCTTGCTCCCTCTGAGGCACAGCTCATATATATTGGACTGCAAATCTGCAGGACAGTAGTTTTACTGCTACCCCAATGTAAGCAACTGGTAGGCATCCAGAACCCCATATCCTAAAACAAGTGCTCTTAGCACAGGCCCACACACTGCCCCCTGCCTGTTGGAGGTGTGAATGACAGGCCAGGTGGGAGCAGCTCTTCCCACAGAAAAGGCATGGTTGGGGAACGGATGTCTCTTCTGGGGCAGAGCTTACCGTGCTAAGGGACTCCCTGAGACATCCGGAGAGCCTGCAAGGAAGGGACCCTGTACCTCAGTCTGGCAGGAAACATGTGCTTAGGCAGCTGGCTCACTGAACTGCCCTGCACCTACCTAGGCAGGATGTAACAGAGACAGGAGGTGCCTCAGGGGCAGCAGAGCTGTCTGTGTGCCCAGAATGTGCTGTAGCAAGGATGATGAGCCTTCCATCAGGTAAAGGATGCTGCAGAAGGGACACTGCCAAAGCCCCCTTAGCAGCAGCCCATGAGAGAAGGCAGCCCACCAGTCCAGGAGATTAAAGGGGTTTGAACTGGACAAGATGAGCTAGACTCAGCCCCCATTTTGGAGAACTCACTGGTGGTGAGTCAGCCTCTGCCTAGAGAAGCTGCCAATAGTTAACTGAGAGGCCATGAGTGCTCCCTGCTGCCCCCTAACGCCAGTATCTGGTACAGGTGCCCTCCCTTCATGCCAGTATTGAAGAGCAGACCACCCCTACCCACTGCACTGTGGGGGCACAGCCACCCAGAAAGGTGAGTTCCAATCAGATGTGAGATTGGGAGTTTTAAACTTGATTTATTTCCAAAATGAGATAAATATTTATAACCAAAAAAGAAATTCTAGATTTTGCCTAAGATGTTGTCAGGGGACAGAAAAGAGAGATTCAATAGAGTACCGTTGGAAAGCGACTTGAGAAAAAATTTAAATATTTCATGTTTATGCCCAACTGAATTGAGCTTGAACGATACACCAGTTGCATGAGGGACAGACTCCCTTAGATAAGCTCAGTGTGCCTGTGTGTGGGAGGAGAGTGTGTGTGAAGAGACTCACAGAATAATAAACAGGGAACCAGAATCCCAAGGTAATCCTAACAGTGGGGGCCGAGCCTCCAGAAGAACAATCTAGGTGGTTCAGGAGCTGAGACCGGCCCGTGGGCACAGCAGAGCTCTATGTATAGGCTTCTGGAAGCCATTAAACCCCTCGGTGCCTCCATTTCCTCATCTGCAAAAGGAGGATGCAATACCTGCTCATGGAGGAGCTGTGTGGATTGAGTCCTGTACAATTCTGGTTTGTACAATTCATTTTTCTTTTCTTGAGACTAGGTCTCGCTATGTTGCCCAGGGTAGTCCCAATCCCGTGGACTTAATCGATCTCCAGGAAGCTAGGATTACCACCACACCCGACTGCTTTTTGAGACCAGGTCTTACTATATTGCCCAGGGTAGTCTTGAACCCGCAAACTCAACCGCTCCCAGGCCTCTTGCCTCCCAATGCTTAGACTACAGGTGCATACCACCACACCCGACTTACACGGCTCAGTTTTCTTCTTTCAGGTGCTCTGTCCGCCTGGCTTCGTGGCCCCCTAGGCCAGAGTCTCTCGCTGCTCTTCCCTGACATTCCTCACACCCTCCCGCTGTCTATCCTGGCTTCAACTTCAGCTTCAACTTTTGCTTCTGTGCTCACTATCTGATTCTCCTGGGTTTCAGGGTTCAGCCTCTTGGGAACAAGAAGTTGTCCAGTCTGGACAGGACCTTTTAAACCAGCCCTTCATAAGCCACTGAACAGACATAAAACATGGCTGACCCGGATTGCCCCTTCCGTGGAGGCTGTGTGGGTGGACAGGGTGGAGAGAGGAGTTGTAAGCCAGTCAGGCCTCTGATTGGCACATCTTACTCCATCAAGGAGACCCATTCACTCTGTCTCAAGGCTATAGTGATGATAATTAGGATTGGAAAAGGGATTAGGAAGAATCTATCAATGCTAATGCCTCAGATCTCATCTTGATGCTGGAAACAAGGCTGTGACCAATAGGTCAGGCAGTGTGGGAAAGGAAGAAGGGAGCAAAGGAGGCCCCAGACCTCAGATGAGGATATGGTTGGGTCAGACACAGATTTGGTGACCCTAATGTGGCAGACACACCAGGAGCTGCCAGAAACCATGGTGGGAACCCAGGGTGACTCCCTCCCTCCAGCATCAAGGCTTCCTGAGGCAGCAGCTCATAAGTCGTCCCAAATCCAGGGCTCCGGTGGACAGCTCAGGTCTTTGCTCACAGCTTTTCATCCATCCCAGCAGCCGCTGAGCTCCTGCCATGTGCCAGGCGCTCTCTCCCCAACCTCTGTGTCTTCATTCTGTTTGCTTATTTACATATCAGTCTGAGCGAGTTCCTTGAAAGCTAGGTGCTCTGCTCATTCATCTCTGCATCCTGGTCCCTGGTGGTTCAACAACAACAACAACAAAACTTTGTAAGATGAATGATTGATGAAACATAGGGCTGAAGTTGTCTGGGAAAGCTTCACTGAAGGAATGGGAAAGATTTGAATAGGTAAACTAGGGAAGGGAAGACATTCAAAGGGAAATGGAGAGGTGGGGGGTTGAAGGACTAGGTCAACAGAGTGACGGGGTCATAGACCCTAGGAGAGGGCAATGTGTGCAAGGACAGCAGTAGAGAAACACTATCCTCCCCATCCATGACCACTCTTTTCTCTTCCATCTGCCGCTGGGCTCCTCCCCTCCTCAGTCCTCCCTCAAGAGTCCTCCTTAGTCAGCCATTTTGATCCCTGCCTAGGATTTACAGAAAGCCCAGGATGGATCCAAGTCAGGACTGATGCGAGAAGATTTTCTGAGGGAGCCTGAGCTCGAATCACCAGAGAAGGTCTGCAGATTGATGGATTGTCCTTGTCTAAGCAGCCACAGCCTGGCTTGTCCAAGAACCCACAGGGAAACGCTCTTAACCTAGCCCTCCCAAGTTCTGGGGAGGCCATGAGGCCCGTCTCTGGGTGGTCCTGCTCCTCCTAAGACCTTTGGTGATGTTCCAGAGTCTCTGATGCCCACGATGGAGGACTCACGTCATCAAAGGCCCCTTTCCTCCAGATCAGAAGGCCAGTTTTGTCAACTGGCCTCGAAGATAAGCTCAAGACCTTGTAGAGATTTTCTTTGAACATTCTCACTACCCCCTTTCACTTCCTTCTTGCCATATTTCTTGGTTCTCAGACTGTCTCTGCAGCCCCAGCACTACTGCTGGACTGGGAAGCAGGGGAAGGGGGAAGTGTGCACTGAGCTCAGAGGAAATGCTGCCTGCTCCTTAGCATCGCCTCCCTCAGCCCACCACCCTTTTGAACTCTTGGACAGTTTCACAATGGGCAACCTGGGACGTCAAAGGCCTGAAGAAAGCTTGTCTCCTTTGGCCTTCTTCCTTCCTGCCCACCCCCTGCTGTTTTCCACCATCAGTTCTAAACCCCAGCTGCAGGCAGAATCACCTGGGGAGATATTTGGGCAATGACCCGCCCTGGCCCTGCCCCAATTGATGGGGTGGTAAGTCTGGGACTGAGCAGGCATCTCCCGGTGACTCCACTGCATCCCGAAGGTTGAGAACCTCTCATGGCAGGTGCAAAAATCTGCCACTGAACAGAGGACCCAAGGATCAGAGAAAGAGGTGACCTGTTCCAGACCATCTGGTATGGCTCTTCATCTGTTTGGCAAATCATGGGCATCGTCACCCAATGCCCAGGAGTCCCCATGGGGCCTTCTGACCCAATGTCCCTTATTTCTGCACCCATTGTGTCCCTAAGAGGGGTTCTCTGATCCCTACCCTCTTCTGCTTTGCAGGGGACTCTAGGAGTTCCTCTGTCCTACCACAGCGCTTGGATTTCAGGACCTGGAAACACCACACTCCTGGATCTTCTTTCAGGACGCAGCCACAACTTCGCAGCTCTCTCAATCTTCTCGTCTTCTAATCCCTCCTCAGCCCTCAAGATAGTGTCATCTTCTCTTGGACCATGGAGGCTAAGAGCAGTTTTGAAACTGACCCACGGTCAGTGTGAGTGATGGGACCAGGAATCCTGTCCCAGAGACTGAGTTTCCAACCCCATTACCTGCCTCCCTGTCACCAGGGATCCCAGCACAGGACAGCTCTGGAGAGACCTAGGAAGCAGCAGTATCCCAGCACCTTCCTTTATGTCCTCCTGATGCCCAAGATGCCAGGCAAGGACTAGGAGAGAGGTCACCTTAAATCTCCAGAAGAGAATAGGGCATGTGCCAGACAAACACTAAGAGTTTAGATGGGGGTGCAGGGGGGTGTGGAGGGGAACAACAGGCTGGAGATGTCTTTTCACATGGCCTGAGAAATGTGTTGAGGTTCATTTTTGTTTATTAAACAGATCTAGTCAGAGGTCTGACTTTGTTCTTCTCAGAGTTTTACAACTTATTTTACAACAAAATTAAATAATTTCCATCCATATAGGAAATCTCAAAAAGTAATACAATAATATATATTCATACAGTCTATATTCTATAATTAACATTTGGTCATATTTGTTTATCTAGACCTTTTCAGTGAAATTGCAAACACCAAAACTCTATACTCATTAAACTTTAGTCTTATCTTCAAAGATTTCTCTCACAAAGGACATTTACCTGCATAACCAAAATGCCATTATCACACCTAAGAATAATTCATAATTTCTTAATATTGTCTAATGACCAGTCCATATTCACATTTCTACAACTGTCCCAAAAATGTCTTTTATGGTTATTTTTTTTAACTACAAATATCAAAGATTGCCCTTCATCATTATGTCTGTTTAGTCTTCAATCTAAGATAGTCTCCCTGCTATTTTTTGTCATGACAATGACTTTTTTAAGTTGGTGAGTTGGGGAGGGGGCTTGCAGAGTGCCTCGCTCTTGGAGCTCCTCCAGTTATTTCCTTATTGGACTATCTATGTTGTTGTTTTATTTCCTGTAACTGAATGTTAAGATCTGAGCTTGATTAGATTCAGGTTTTCTTGGTGAGAAAACACCTGTGGTAGAGGATCCTCTATGGTGATGTGGATGATCCCACCTCCCTAGGCTTCCACCCTTGTCCTGTTTCTCCTCTTCTTGAGAGTAGGCTACACTGTTTTTTTGTTGTTGTTGTTTGTTTTTTGTTTTTTTTTTAGGCTAGGTCTCACTATGTTGCCCAGTGAACCACAGACTCTTGTTGCCCAAGGTACCCCAGACTCAAGCGATCCCCAGCCTCAGCCTCCCAGGTAGCTGGGATTAGGTATGTACCACCATGCCCAGCTATTTTTTGAGACTAGGTCTCTCACTATGTTGCCTCAGGCGGGTCTCGAACCCGAGGACTCAAGCGATTCCCTAGGATGGACTTTTTGACTCACTTCAAATAGAATCACATATGACTCCTCCTGAGATTAGATGATCATCTGCTGTGGGTGTTGTCTCCTGCTCTCTCGTTGATCACTAACCCTCGGGTGAGTTAGATGAGTTAGTTAGTTAGTTAGTTAGAGTTAATTAGTTAGGTGAGTTAGTGAGTTAGATGCCATGTGGTGAGACTGCCCAGTGGAGAGGCTACATGGCAAGGGACGGAGGCCTATAAAACCACACTCAAGTGGTGTGATGGTCTGTGGGTCTGGAAGACTTGAGAGAGCATGAAAGCTGATCTTTCCTTCCCACCCCACTCCATGCAGCCTTCGGATGAGACCACAGCCCTAACCAATAGCTTTACTGCAACCTTGTGACAGGTCTTAAATCTATGCCCAGACTCCTAACTGACAGAAACTAGAGTAATAAATATTTGTTGTTAGGTCACTATATTTGGATATTTAGTATGCATTGCTGTGAACTAATCATGCACCTCCCCAAAATTTATGTTGATGGTCTAACCCTAATGCGACTATATCTGATAATAGAGTCTCTAGAAGGTGATTAAGATTAAGGTCATATGGGTGGAACCTCTCTAACTGAACTGTGGTCCTTTAAGAAAAACAGAAGCATTCTCTTTCTCTCCCTACTGCATGAAGATAGCACAAAGACAGCCATCTCAAAGTCAGGAAGAAAACTCTCACTTGAAACAGAATCAGTTGGCATGTTGATCTTGGACTTCTAACCTCCAGAGCAGTGAGAATGAAGTGTGTTAGTCAAGCCACCCAGGCTCTGGTATTTTGCTATGGCAATCCAAGCAGACTAATACATGCCTCAATAGATAATTAGTGCAACTTCAAAAGTGATCCTGTCAATTCCATGTTCATCACATCAGAAGGTACATAATGCCAGGTTGTTCCACTAATTTTCATTACTTGGTTAAGGTGACCCCTGCCAGATCTGGCTGTTGAAAACATTCATTTACCATTTTTATAAATAACAAATAATCTGTGGGACAAAACCTTAACCCCGGGGAATATCTTGCTCTTCAACAAGATATCATCAATGAATGTAACATTTATCAGTAACCTTTGCTTGAGTCAATTATGTCTTTGAATATTGCAGAATGATAATTTTTTCTAATTGTTTCTTTCACATTCATTGGCTAGTGTTTTTTACAAGGAAAAGTTGTCCCTCATCAACAGGAATTAACTACAATTCCTCCTAAAAAAGCAAAGTAAATACTTGGGTTTTTTTTTTCTTTTTAATTACTAATTTCCTAAATAGGGAATTGGCTCAATAGTTACCTCCAGTGGTAAATGAATTTCTATCTTGCAACTCATATGGTCATTTATTTTTCTGTTTGCCTATCTATCTAGCCATACCATGGTCTGATGGTTATCTATTTGCTCAATGTTTTACAATCAGTTGTATAATTATTCTTTTCCATGTTCAGATCATCCCAGATTTGGCTAGTAGCAGTATTTCCAAATCGGAAGAATCCAACTTAAAATTCCAGACCCCTAAGGAAATGTTTACAAACTGGTGGGGTGGGGGAGGGTGGTGTGGAGTGGGATGGTGTGGGGAGTGTCTCCAAGGCCCATCCACCAGTCTTAGAAATCTTTGCCAGGCACCAGGATATGGAGTGGGGTGGGGGTGGGGTATCCCCGAAGGAAAAGAATAGTGGGATGAAGTGGGTAGAGATTTCTTGTATTCTATTTAGAGAATGAGGTAGACTGGAAAAATTAGAAATCGAGCCTCCCTGGGTGCTGGTTCTAGGGACTTTAACAATTTGCTGCGTCAAAAAATCCTGCAAACTGCCTCTCTGTGTCTCAACATGCAGGTTGGTCAGGTAATCTGGAGGACATACTCTATGCAGAGCTGATGAGAAGCAAAAAGCACCATAGACATGTACAATGTCATCCCTAGGAAGACAGGGAAGTAGAGGAGATACTTGGTGTGTGAGCTGAGGGTTGTGTAAAGCCTAAGCAATACAGCTTAGAAGGGCAGACAAAATTGGTCTGTGAAAGCACCCAGTCTCCCTCCAAGTAGAAAGGGGATGATAAACTCTGGCCCTTGCCAGTCTCTGATTTTGGGGGTTACTGGGCCTGCAGCATAACTTACAGCCCAGAGGGGATGAAACTGGCTCACTGGGCAGGAAACTGGACAGATGGAAAGCCAGCTTCAATTTGGGCACAGCTCCTAGTGCTCAGGTCATGGTCACTCCCCGTTGGAAAAGGCTGAATAGAACGGAGTTCTGAGCTTACTTCCCAGGCCTCCTCTTTCAGCTGAATCCATTCCCACCCCTGACTTCAGCTTCGTAACAGGCAGTGAGTGCGCTTAAAGGCCTGATCAATGAAAAATGTTATAATTGCTGACCCTGAGCCTTCAGACATTACTGTATCACAAAATTGTCTCTGGGCCTCCACCGAGAATAATAACAAGACTTTGGGTTCTGACTGGAAGACATCTGGGGGCTCCTTACACTTGATCACTCCCATTCTTTTCCTTCTATACAGCCTCAGCTCTCCTCCACTAGCCACCCCACCCCATTCCTTTTGTCCTTCCACTGAGACTGGATGAAGTTTCTTCAAAAGTCCATGGGTTAAAAAGTTAGGAACAAGTGCTCAGTTCTTCACCACAAAGATGATGAGGCTGCATCACGGCAAGGTGCTCTCTCAAAGGCTCTTCCAGGTCCAGAGACCACAACAGCCTAAGAGGCTGGCATGCAAGAGAGATAGGTGCACAGGGTCCTTTTATCACAAACTTCTCCTAGTAAAGGGGCCCGTAGCTGTGCTGGGAGCTCTGTGTGTATGCCTGTCCAGCCAAGACCTGGCCTATTGTGTCTGTGCCATGAGTGGGCACAGCAGTAGCTTTGCAATAACAGGCAGCAATCACCATAATAGCTGTCACCCAGACACCTTCTCTGTCTCATGGGATAGGGAATAATACTTGTCCACATCCTCCATTCAAGCACACACATCTCTCCATCCTCTCCTGGGTGAAGGCTCTTATGTCTATTATCTCTCTCTCTCTCTCTCTCTCTCCACCATTCACATAGGAAGTAAACAGCCCACACTGCCCTCTTATCCCTTGCCAGGCCCTTGCTGCCCTGAAGACGTCTCTACTCGCCAGGCTTTGTGTTGTTGCATGTTGAGCAGCAGATGTTCAGCTGTGGCAGCCCCATCTCTCTGCCTCTTGTCCTTCACCAGGTCCCAGTCAAGTACTCCCACCTTCTATTCATTCAGTTCAGTTAATGTGGCATCGATTTGCCTCCACTTACCCAGACCCTAACAGATGCCAGGGATATGAAGATGAATAGGGCATCTTTTGAAAAGAGCTTAAAATATAACAGGGAACATATAGATCAATGGCGTGAAATTGACAGTCCAGGGATAAAGCCTCACATTTGCAGTTGATTGATTTTCAGCAAGTCCGTGAAGACATTTCAATGGAGAAAGAATGGTCTTTTCAAAAAACGCAACAAATGGTACAGGAGCAACTAGAGAGTCACAACGAATAAAGTTGGATTGTTACCTTATACCCTGTATTGAAATTAGCTCACAATGAATCAAAGACCTAAATGAGAGTTGAAGCTATAAAACTCTTAGTTAAAAACAAACAACAACAACAACAACAAACAGGCACTGGCCGCAGGAACCAGGGAATGGGATGGCGGGCTGGAGGAAGCCAGTCTTTGCCCCTTGATGGTGGGGATGGAGCCAGCATCTTCATTGGTGAGCCCATACTGAGAAGGCAGGTGGAAGAGAGTAGGTAACTATTCGTAGACCAGGTTGAAAGCAGTTGCTGAAAATTCCAAGCTCCTGGAGGCGGTGGGCCCAAAGGGGGTCCCTTGGCGTGCCCTAACCCGGGGACTTAGGCCACAGTTAGGGGTGCTTGTGGGTGGAGTCTGGCTCCACCACCGGCCAAGGGAACTGAGGACAGGGTGGTAGACTGGAGGAAGCTGGTCTTTGTCCCTTGATGGCCCGGGATAGAGTTGGCACTCCTGTTAGTGCTGGCAGACCTGGGTTGAGGAGGGCGGAGTGGGGGTGGGAAGGGGGGCTGCTGGGGAGGAACCCCCCTCCGGTTCAATCCTACTTCTAACAGACCACTACAGGAATGAGAAAAAAACATCAATTCTGCTGGACACATTTAACACCTGGGTGAGACCAAAGCAGAGTATGATTGGAACCACAAGGGACCAAACTTTAAAACACGAAAAAGCAATGACCTACCACAGATCTTCTTCAAAGAAGAGATACACATGGCCAATAAGCACATGAAAACATACGCAACATCATTAGTCACCAGGAAAATGCAAATAAAAGCCAAAATGAGATACCGTTTCATACATACTAGAATGACTATAATAAAAAATACAGATGATAGCAAGCATTGGTAAGGATGTGGAGAAATGCAACCTTCATTCATTGCTGGTAGGAACATAAAATGGTTCATCCACTGTAGAAACAGTCAGGCAGTTTGTCAAATGGTTAAACATGGTTACCATGGATCCAGCCCCAGGTGTGTGTGTGTGTGTGTGTGTGTGTGTGTGTGTGTGTATACAAGAAAAACGAGAACTATGTCCCCCACCCAGCCACCTAACCCCCACTCCCACGGCCAAAAAAAAAACCACTTTCACAGAAATTTCCATTACAACATTATTCATAATTATCATAAATATAAACAACTCAATGTCCATCAACTGATGAATGAATAAACAAAACTTGGCATATTCTTACAACGGAATATTACTCAATATCAAAAATGATAAATGCTACAACACAGTAAACCTTGAGAACATAATAGTAAATGAAAAGAACCAGTCATAAAAGACTAAAACCAAATGGTTAAGAGACTTAGAGATTAGACCTGAAACCATAGCATACATAGAGGAAAACTTGGGCAAAACTCTCCATGAACTACAGTTCAGAAATCCATTTCTGGAAACATCCACAGATGGCAAAAAAATGAAGGAAAACATAAACAGATGGGACTACATCAAACTGAAAAGCTTCTGTACAGCAAAAGAGACAACAGAAA
>PVHY01026828.1:0-16870 GCA_004024945.1 Uropsilus gracilis
TGTCCATCCCCTGCCCACCCACCCCCTGCCCATCCGGCCCCCGTCTCCCCGGGGCTGGCATCTGCCCCTCGCTCTGGTTCCCTCTCGCGGCTGCCCCGCCCCTATCCCAGCGGCATTGGCCCGGGAGCTTCTGCTCTCGCTCTGTTCACTTCTGGAGCTGAGAGGCCGCGGCGGCCGCCATCCGCCCGGGCAGACACGGGTGTGCAGAGGCGGCCAGTGGCTGAGGGTCCGCTCGGCAAGAGGGACGGTTCAGGCCGCAAGAAGTGACCCAGAAACAGCTGCTCGGCCCCTCGCCAGGCGCTGCCGTGCGGCCTCAGGAGACGCGCGGATGGTGAGAACAGAGCAAAGACTGGCCCTCTGGGCAGCCCGGCCGATGGACGGGGTGGCCGCTCTGCCGCCCGCAGGGAGGGCAGCGAGGCTGGGGCAGGCGGAGCTGTGCCGGGAACAAACAGCTTCCAGGTGGCGCACGTGGGTCCCGGCAGATCAGCGGCGTTTCTAAGTCCCGCGAGGACAAACTCGCATCCATTTCTGGAATCTCAGTCCAGCAAATTCCCATCTCTGCGGCTGACCGGTCAGTGTTGGTCCGCCCTGGCGTCCGCACCCAGCCCCCAAACCCCCGCACTAGCCGCTGGACACTCAGCCGCGGCGTCCTCTCTCCTCAGCTCCGCAGCCCGGCCTCGCAGCCACTTCTCAGCACCCCAGTCCCCGCTGGGCCCACAAGCCGGCGACCCCCCCCCGCCCCATCAGACCGGCTCTGTCTGGCCCAGCGTCCTTTGAGCTGGACGCTCCCTGCCCAGCGGTTCCCACGCCGGCCACCCCACCCCAGCACTAAGGTCCATCTCTGGTGTCCGATGCCTGAGGTCAGGCACACACAGGGCAGAAGCAGTCACCCTCGGCCGGCTTGGGGGGGCGTGGCCAGCGCTGCTGCCCCTGAACCCGGGGCTGCGGGCAGCACTGGCCATCCCTGCCCTGGCGCTGTAGTCCTCTGCACGCCACGCAGCCCCGGAGCGGGCACCGTTGGGCACTTTACTCCTTGAGCGCGCATGTCCACGCGGGAGACGCACTCCCCTGCGCGGGCAGCGCACAGCCATGCCCTCTCCACACGCGTGGCCATGCCCACCTGCCCTGCGCTGGCCGACACGTGGCCACGGTGCTGCTCACTTCTACAGTCACGCCCAGCGCCCTCGGGGTCGTCCCCTCCGGGTAGAGCAGGAGTCTCAAGTCCTGCCACACGAAGGGGCCGCGGTGTCACGCCAGGCGGCAGGACGATAGAACGCAGGCAAAATGCCTGGGCCCAGGGGTGCCCCCTTCTCGGCCCGGGGGTGCCCCATTCTCAGGCGAGGCAGCCTGTAGCCCGCCAGCCCCTTCCTCGCCTGGGAACAGAGTGACTGCGGCTGTGACAGTGCCCGGCGGGACCCCCTGGGAGCAGCGGGGGTTAGGTGGGGGAAGGAGGAACGGGGGTACTCTCTTGCTGACACCCCAACTCTGGATGATCATTGCAAGTGGCTCAAAGCAGGTTTTCTGGGACCAGGCGTCAGCATGAAGGAGCAGGCGTCTCCCTGGCGCCTTGAGTCCTGTCAGTCTCTGAGGCACCTTCCTGCCAGAGTGGAGGGAAAGGCCATGAAACTGCCACCAGCTGCAGCTTGGTGGCACCTCAGGGCTGCTAAGCCACTCAGCCTGAGAGGTGCAGACCGGGCCTGCCCATGGTCAGCTCCACAGCACCATCCCCCACATCGCCAGCCGGTGTGGAAAGGCTGCCATCAGAGTCCCCTGAGTGGCCCTGACGCGGGTGGTAAGGGAAGCTGTAAGGCCGCTGGGCAGCAGGACGCAAACAGCCGACGGCCGGAGTATCTGAAGGCTGGATGGGGCCTAGGGACTGGATGAATGAATGGAGCTACGTCCAGCTAAACGTCCACCGGGCACAGCTGGATCTGCGAGGTCCCTCCCCCAAGAGACGTCTCTGGCTTCTCCCAGGGTCTGCTGTGTGCTGGGCAGGGCGCGCAGGGCCAGATGGTCAAGGCCACATGAGATGATTGGACAGTTCCTGCCAAGACTTTGGCCAACAATTAACAGCAGCCCCCCCCCGACCCCAGATGAGTGACCAGTCAGCAGTGTATACGCTCACTTAGAGCCGCAGCCCTTCAGCTGATGGCTCCAGGGCCCTTCAACTGGTGGCCCCAGGGCCCTTCAACTGATGGCTCCAGGGCCCGTCAACTGATGGCTCCAGGGCCCGTCAACTGACGGCTCCAGGCCCTTCAACTGATGGCTCCAGGGTCCTTCAACTGATGACTCCAGGACCCATCAACTGATGGCTCCAGGACCCATCAACTGATGGCTCCAGGACCCATCAACTGATGGCTCCAGGGCCCTTCAACTGACGGCTCCAGGGCCATTCAACTGACAGCTCCAGGACCCATCAACTGATGGCTCCAGGGCCCGTCAACTGATGGCTCCAGGGCCCATCAACTGAAGGCTCCAGGGCCCTTCAACTGATGACTCCAGGGTCCTTCAACTGATGGCTCCAGGGCCCTTCAACTGATGGCTCCAGGGCCCTTCAACTGATGGCTCCAGGGCCCTTCAACTGATGGCTCCAGGGCCCTTCAACTGATGGCTCCGAGGCGGGTGCTGCCTGGAGTTACTGCCCAAAGCCTGAGCGGTGACACACGATTCATGCCGGAGTCGAAGGAGGTGCCATGGTGGGGGGGGCAGGAGGGAGGATGACTTGCGCTGGCACAGGCGGGGTGGGTATGTGTAGGCCCCCCGCAGAGTTGCTTTAACCCTCGTGGGTCATGGTGGGGTGCGGGTGGGCCGACCACACGCAAGATGGGCAGTTCTCAGAGAGGAACCAGCCCCCCACGGTGGGGCCCAGAAGCCCCACCCTCCTCGAGAGAGGGCTGCAGCCTGCGGTCATGAGGTTCCTTTTACGGCCGTCCAGAGGACAATCACCCGGCTGCCCGCAGGACCCTGGGACATGGACACAGCCCAGCCAGGCAGCAGGACAGGGCTTCCCTTGGCTCCAGTGTGCAGGGGTCGGGGCTGATGCGAGGGGAGGAAGTCGGAAGCAGAAAGCAAAGTCGGGTGAATCCGTCCCGAGTGGGAGACAAAGACGACGAAGGAACGGGTGACATGAAAGTGAAAGAAATCCCGGAGCCCTGACAGCAGAGCTGAGGGTCCCAGGAGGCCAGGGGACCCCCAAAGGAGGCCAGGGAACCCCAAAGGAGAAGAGGGCATGGCGGGCAGCAGTGGAGGAGGGTGGGGCTCCCGTGGTGGGGGTGGGCTGGCACCAAAATCTGAAGAAGGGTGAACCTGGACCCCCAAATCTCCTGCCGTGTCATCACATGTTACCCCAATAAAAAGACAATGGCACAATTTAAGCGGGCACTTGGGCTGGTCCCCAGGGTTGCCGAGATCTGGTCCTGCTTCCACGCGCCCCGGCCACAGCGTCGGCCAGCGCTGCCCCTGGCCGGCCTTGGCAGCCTGCAGCCATGGAAGCCGGAGCCATCTCCTCCCTGACCCCTGTCGCTGTGGGTGGCTGTGCCTCTCTGCCAGGTGAGGGGTGTCACACCTGCTCCACGCGTGTGCCCAGCCTGCAGGCACCAAGATCCGACCGCCAACGCACTTGACCCATGGCTGGGCCCTGAGCGATGAGCATCGTCCCCACGGCCGGGAAACGGGCACGGCTTGGCTCTGGAAGATGAGACCATCCTGTCTTCGTGGCCGAAACGGAGCATTTGCTCCCCAAGCACGGGAGAAGTGACGCTGGGGACGGAGCAGCAGCACCCTCTCCTGCGCCCAGTGTGCTGCTCTGCGTCACGGATGACGCCGCCGGCCGACGCGCTGCCCGCGGAGAGAACGCGCCAGGCCTGAGTCCTGCGGTTTTGGGAAAAACGATGTGTTTCTGAAAATGTCGACTTTGATCAAGTCCTCTTCTGTCCCCACTGATGCAGACGTGGGATGGACGCCCACGTTCTAGCCGCTCATTGACCATTAGAATACTGCTTGATGATTAGCTCTTTCCCGAATTCGTCCCTCGTGAGATGAAGGACGGGAAACACCTGAGAAAACCGTGGTGGTCTTTGGCCTTAGAGGGGGAATTTCACTCCCTTTATTTTCAAACTGATTCGGGTTAAATCCTTCGATTTTAGCAACACGGGGATAGCCCCGGCGTTCTCGGGAAAAGGACAAAGCTGGCCCTGCCAGTCTCACAAGATGCTAAGACACTCGCACCCAGGACCCCGGCCTGGTAGGGACTGTCCCCTCCCAGAGGAGGTGCACGTCCCACCCACTCCCCCGCCTCCATCTAACCCCCCCCACGCCTCTCTGGGGAACTTCAGAGCCCTCACTTCGAGCAGAAGCACGTTTCTGAAGAGCTTTCACTTCTGCACTTTAACCTCCAGAAGCTGCTGGCGACCGGTCTTTTTGAAAGTTGGCGCCAGATCATTGGCTGCGCAGAGCCTGCCACAAGCAGGTGGGTTGTTCTGAGGTAAGAAGTTTCGCGAAGCCCGGATGAAGCACCTGCGGCCGATGCGCCGACATCGTGGCGCTGAGTTTTCGAGCTGAGCGAGGCCCTTCTGCGCTCACGTCCCTCGAGGCCAAGGAGCAGTGGGTGAGTCCGAGGAACTGAGCGGGGGATACTCGATGATCGATTGCACGTGATGCACAGAGCCCGGATGGCTTCTTCTCCAGCCACAGAGAAAGAAGACTTCACTTGGGCTGGGCACTGTGGCGTGTGCCTGTAAGCTTCAGCCTATGAAGCGGCCGGGGCTAGGGATCACGGTTCGAGTCCCACCTGGGGCCCGTAGCGAAACCTAGTTCCAAAAAAATAGCTGGGTGTGGTGGTGCGCGTCTGTCATCCCAGCTACCTGGGAAGCTGAGGCTGGGATGGCTGGAGTCCATGGTACCCCGGGCCACGAGAGCCTGCAGTTCCACGGACAAGAATAGGGAGACCTAGTCTCAAAGAAAAAGAAAAAAGAAAGAAGACTTCACTTGGAACAAGGGTTTCCTTGTCGGCCTGGGCTGGTACCCGTCGGCCAGAAGCTCTACCCACGGGCTGTTCTATCTGTGGAGGATCTTTGGGGCACCCTGAGCCATCCAGGCTCCTGTGTCCTCACGGTCCCGCCCGCCGTCTTCCTCCTTGGGCAACGTGGGACTTGGTGCTCCCCTCCCCCAGAACCCCTCTCCTGTTCCTCCATGACAGGCCGGCTCTTCTCCCTTCATCTGCGCCTACCTGAAGGTAGAAGCTACGATCTGCTGTGCTGTTAAGAGCCCTCAGCTCCTTGCCTGCCCAGGTGAGCTCAGGGTAGGGAGCACCGGCTGCCAGGGCTCAGGGGCGGGCGTGGTGTGGCAACACACACTGACGTGGTGGGAACCTCACCCCCCGGTCCTAGGAGACCGTTCTGGAAACATTGCCGGGGCAGCGCATCAGTCCCGGAAGTTCGAAGACCAAACTCCACTGATGACAAGAAAAAGAAGACAAACTTCGATCTGAAAAGTAATCGCCATCATTCTTAGGTGCCGTGGACGCACAGCGATCATCTAGGAAGCACAGTTCGGTGAGGACCTTGAGTGACGTGATGTCCACGCCACTGTTCATTGGCGCTGATATTAACATGGCTGGACCACGCAGCCACGGCCTTCAGTACTGAATGGACAGTGCTAAGCTGTGACATTGTATAAACCGGCTACGTTTCAAGGCACCGGCTTCATGCTGACTGACGGGTGGGTCTGGACTCCGCCTATTTGCTGCTCCAAATGCAGCCACGCTGTGACCTGTTGCAGCTAAGCCTGCTGGCTGCTACCCGGCAGGACAGAGCGACTGATACATCAATCTGCGGTGCACGTATTATTTTCCATCTCTGCGGACGCACATTTCACAGGTCATGAGATAACTCACTCCAAGGGCACTCTCCCTGCCTTAACCGCTTTAGCCAACGGCACAGCCATGTCACACATCACGCCAGAACACCTTGGCGCCCACCAGACCATCCTCAGAGGCTGTGCCGCTTTGCGTTCCCGCCAGTATGAGAGAGGACTCCTCTCTCTCCGCTTAGTCTCCCGTGTTCGGCGGCGCTGATGCTCTGGATTCTGTGCGCTGATAGTGATGTTTGAAATGAAGATTCGAAGTGTGCTCAGGCCCATTTTCCTAGAGGATGTGTTTCGGTGTCCTGGCCGTGGAACAGTCGCCTCAGCCAAGGTCTCGATGGCATTCTCCCATATTTCCTCCTGCAAGCATCACCATGTCAGTTATTTCACTCTGGTCCGTGACCCATTCTGAGCGGGGTTTGGGGGTGGCCTGAGGTTAAGCCTCAGCTCATCTTTTCGCGCATGGAGACCCAGCTGTCCTGGCCCCATTTTTAAACAGCCTGTTCTGCCCCCGGCGAGTGTTCCTGGCACCGTCATCAAAAATAAGCTGGCTATAAATACTTTCCCTGGGCTCCCGTTCTGTTCCCTCACCCATATGTCTATCTTTGCTGTCCTGATGAGTGGAGCGTTATACTAAGTCTTAAAGTTGGTAAGCGAATGCCCTTCAATTCTCTCTCTCTCGGACCTGTTCTGGCTATTCTGTGTTGCATCTCCACAGGAATTTCGAACACCCTTATTCATTTCTGCAAAAAAAAACTCCAGAATTTTAACAGCCGATTCAATTGAAGCTGCAGATCAACTAGAGGGAATTATCCTCTTACTGATACTCATTTCTCCACCCATGAACGTGGAGGATACATGAAACAGGCGTGTTCACTGATATTTTCTTTACTTTCTCTCAGCAAAATTTTATCTTTCTTGCTTATAAATCTCCACTTTTTTGTTTATTTAGCTCATCTTATATTTTTAATGCTACTGTGACTGGAACGCTGGTCTTCATTTCATCTCGGGAGAGCTCACCGCCTATGTGGACGTAGTATTTGCGAGACCAGCCTTTGGAGAAGCCGCCGGTCCTGGCCACACCTCTGAGAAGGATGCAGAGACCGGGAGAGAAATCGCGAGTTAGTGAGTTAGTCTTCCCGACCGACCGATGGACTTTAGAGAGATGTCCTGAAGCAAAGCAGTAAACACTCGCAGTCGAAAACGTCACCGAGCCCAGGAGTCCCGCAAGCAGCCGAGGCTCTCAGAGCTAATCGCGTGCCCTTGAGACACCCACTTTCCTGTGGGAACCTCAGTTCCCCTAAGTGTCAGGGAAGGGGGCTGTTCAGTCGGCCTCACGGGCTCAGCCTTCCCGGGACAACCAGACCGGATGGGTCTTCTGAACAAGGCCAGCGTCCATCTCCTGTCACCTTGACACGACAACTAGAGGTCAGTAGAGACCCACAAGCCCCAGGAGAGCTGTCACCACGGCTCCAAGCGTCAGGAATGTTTCCGTGCGAGCAGGAGGGCCCTGGAGTCCGGGAGGAGCTTCTGTCCCTCCCGGGGTCCTTCACCCCGCCCAGGGGGTCGCCTTCAGCACCGAGCGCCCCTCCTCCCAGGAGACATGGCCACTGCCCCCCTACCCCGCCCCATGACTTAGCTTGGGGCAGCTTGGGGCCCGGCCAGCTGCAGGCCTAAGAGTGAGGGCGCCCCCCAACCCCCAACCTGAGACCTTCTCTGCTCTCGGGGGTGAAGATGGCCAGGCTTCTCGTGTGTCCTGTGACGTCTCCCCGTCTCCCTCTCCGACCTCCCCAAAAACGGGCTCATCACCCTGGCCGGCTGCGTGTCCCGTAGGAACCGGCAGCCATGGCGGTCCTCTGAGCGCACCAGCGACTGGCCCCCCCGTCTTCCTTGGCTAAGCTGCCTCACGCTGCCACGACTCTGAGACGGGTGCAGACTGGTGGGGAGAGACAGGGAAACCCCTGCCTCTCGCCGTCTCTGAGGGAGAACGGAGGCGTCTTCCGCGGTCCAGAGAGAGCAGGAACGACGGGCGGTGCGACCGGTGTCCTGCAAACCCAAGGCGACCTCGGCGCCTCCGGTCCGAGGGAGGGACGCGACTCGTTTCCGGCTCCGGGTTCCAGCGAGTCCGGCCGCTGTGGCTGAAGAGGTCTCTTCACGGGGCTCTGCAGGCCCCGGCGGGGGTCGCGGGTCTGGACACGCGATTTCAGAAGTTCCCCCGAAGCTGAAGCCACACGCCTTGTGAAACAGCACCGACGGCCGCCCCTGGCGTGGGAGGGGGCCCGAAGGGGGTCCTGGAGCTGGCGCCGAGGCTGTCTTCGCAGAGCGGCCGCCGGGTCCAGCCCGCACGCCGCGGCCTTTCTCAACAGACGTGCGGCGGCGGCGAGTTCTGGCTCGCGGACGGCTGGGCGCGGTCGGTGGTTCTAAGTGACCCTCGAGCCGATGACACCGACCGACGCATCACGCACCTCGTGCCCTGGCAGCGCTCACGGCGCCGGCGCCGTTCAGCCGGTCCCGGGCTGAGGGTCGTCAGGTAAGCGCTTGAGGCGCATGTTCTTGGGGACGTAGCCTTGGCTGCAGCTGGATGGCGAGGGCGGGGGTGGGCCGCGACGCCAAGGTCCACAGGCGCCCGCTCGCGGCCGCACACCACCGCAGGGCCCGGGAAGCGCCGGCTGGAGCAACCGCTCCTGCCGAAAACAGCCTCGTGTTTCCATCTGCAGCGGCTGCCCTCGGGCAGCTCCCACGTGGGGCCGGAGGGGCCCTTCCCACGCCGGCCTCCCAGGGTCACCGGCGGGAGCTCCGCAGGCTCGGCCGCATCGGGGTGGACAGACGGGCCTCTCGCGCCTTGTCCCTTTGCCGCCTGTGAGGTCTCCTCTGCCCACCGAGTCCCCGCGGACCGTTGCTTCGTCCCGTGAACCCGCCACGGCCGTCGGCAGCCTGCCCCCTGCACGCCACCCTGCCGGCCCGGGGGCGAACAGAGGGAAGGCTGCGCCCGGCAGACCCCGCTTGCAATGGGCCGGAAGCTCCCAGCTGCCTTCAGCCGTGCTGGCGCCGTCCCCCACCGGGGGCAAGAGCCGTCGGGGTGTGTGGCTTAAGGCGGCTTCCTGCGCTGAGCTCCGGGCGTCGAGATGCTTCCGAAGCCCCTCTGGCCACCTGCTGGGGTCTTCCGGAGGGGGTGCAGGGTCGCTGAGCTCAGGGAACAGTCCCTGCTGCCTCTTGGACGGCCTAGTAGTCTATGGACGAGGGTCCAGCCTGTTGGCCGCTCAGTCGTGGATCAGTCTCGGCCCCGCTTGTTGAGAGCTCCAGATCACGTTCCATGCAGACGACGCCATCTGGAGCAAGAGCAGCCATTGTCCTTGCGCACAGCTCCGTGGGGGGGGAGAGCTGCCGCCCGGCATGCGCCCCATCAGCCGCTGGCCTCAGCCGGACACGGCCCGGGCAGGCGGGTCCTCCTTGCGCAGACGCAGGCGCGACGCCTCGCCCTGGGGGAGAGACGGCGCTGCGGTCAGTGGGGGTTCCCGTGCGTCCGTCTGCAGCGCGAGCAGATGCCCACGCCGCCAGCCGGGGAGGCGCGTGGGTCGGAAACACGGTGTCCACCGGAGGCCGTTTGGCTGAGGGAGGAAGTGGCCGCAGACGCGACTTCTTCTGCGGGGTAAGTGCGGGAAGGCCGCCCGGCAGCGGGCAGCAGATGGACATGCGTGGCTTCGTGCCCACGGCCGCCTGTGACGCCATGGGCACTGTCCTCCCCAGCGTCAGGGGCTGCCGAGGCGCGAGTGTCACCGGTGGGGTCACTGTCCAGAGGCCTGCCATCAGGACCCGCGCTTGGTGTCCAGGGCGGGGTGGCCAGCAAGGGCGCGGCTGTCGGGCAAGCCACGCGGGACAGACCCGTGCGAGCGACGTCGTGGAGCGGCCTTGCGGCCTCGCTCTGTAAAGCCGCGTGCTGACGGCCGGTCGGTGGGTGATGTGCCAGTGGACCCGCCCCAGGCGGGGGGAGCTGGGCTACTTCCAGGCTTCTCCACGAGGCGGGTGCAAAATAATGTTCCGCTGCTTTGGTCCCTGTTGCCCACAACCCAGCGAATTTGGGCCTGGCGGCTTGTTCGCCCTAAGTCGCTGGATTTGCCCCTCCACGGACCGGCAGCTCGAAGCAGCGCTGGCCAGAAGACTCTCCAGAGGCAGAGGAAGCGGCCTCCTGAACGGCGGCCGCTGGAGTGGCTGCGTGCTTAACCGGGCTCGCTCACCTAGACGCGCAGACCACCAGGCCCGTGGGCGATCGCCGTGGCCAGGCAAACTCAGGTTCTGACCCAGCTTTTTTCCCCTTATAGAAGCAAGTCCCGCTTCATGGAAATGTGCGCTTCACCATCCACGTTACGCTTCTCTACAGGTCACCTTTGGTTAATATATTTTATCTTTGGAAAGGGATGCATATACCTTTTCCATGCTTTTGAAGACGATCTCCTCTTAAGATTCGTCCAAGTCCGACATGCGTACAAATAAAAGCTTAGCGTCCAGGGTGAGACAAGGGCAATCTCTTGGCCAATACATTCCTGTTGGTTCATAACATGCAAAGTATTTTCCAAATGTTGCTGTTTTGTATTTTAATATTTACTCTTTCCCGAATGACATGATTTCCAGGTGTCTTCATTCTTTCTCTTTTTAATTATTGAAAAGATGGACTGCAATTATTAACGACAAGTTATTTAATAATAGTAAATTATTGTGAAAATTGTTTTTATTTATTTTATTGATGAAAATTAAATTATGATGAATAAATTATTGACATGCTATGATTAAATAATAATTTAATAAATTATTTTAATGATAATAACAATACATTATTAAAATTTTGCTCACTTGACTATTGGAACCTATGTCCTTCTGCTAAGGATGTTTAGAGCATGCTGGAGACTTAGAAGAATTCATATATTCAGTGTTCATATACTATATTCAGTGTTCATGTACTCTCCAACATCTTCTTGAGGGTTCTTCATTTATTAGAATCTATTGAACATCAAAAGCAGCCTATGGATTTATTATTGTTCTACAAATTAAATCAGCATAGAAATGAGAAACTCATGTATGGCAGATTACTGAGTGCTACACTGTAATGACACCATTTTTATTTTATTATTATTTTTTTTGAGACCAGGTCTCGCTATTTTTGCCCATGGAACTGCAGGCTCTTGTTGCCTGGGGTCCCACAGACTCAAGCCATCCCCAGTCTCAGCTTCCCAGGTAGCTGGGATGACAGGCGCGCACCACCACACCCAGCTATTTTTTTGGAACTAGGTCTCGCTACGGGCCCCAGGCGGGACTCGAACTGCAATCCCTAGCCCCGTCTGCTTCATAGGCTGAAGCTTACAGGCACGAGCCACCGTGCCCGCCCGACACCATTTTTATAAAGATATTTTCAAGCATGTCGACTGACTGAAATCTTTTTTGGGAGCAGTACAACCTGCTGGATAGAAGATGACAAAGCACAGTGGATCTGATCTCTCTCTCTTTCCAAACACGGTGAATTTATGTGTCAGTCAGTTAAAGAAAAGTTATATTTTTATTGTGATGTAGGAATAAAAATAGGGCGGTTGTAGTTTTTTTCACACCAAGGAAATTGTGGATGTTTCCACATATGTCAGGAGGCTTTCTCTTGTGCAGAAGACACAATATTGCAAATTTTCTTTGATGATACAAAATACTGTTGATTCAACAGCAACTCTGTGTATATCCCACTCACCAAAATAATCTCTCCGCATTTATCTCAAGGTAAAGGGTTGCCATGAGGCTCATGTTTCATTGTTGCTACAATACTGAGGGTTTGTTTTCCCATGAAATTATTATCCGTGTATTCAAGGACATGCAGAAAGGATGAAAAATGGTGAAGTTAAAATGCAAAAACAAATATTTTTTAAATGCAGAGAAACCATGAATGAAATGGAATTCAAATTACAGAAATGGAAATACATTTTTATGCCTGAAATCCTGCTGTGTAAAATGACACCATCTCAGATCGTCCATGGAGAGTAACTCAAAACGGACTCACAGTTTGGCCGTGAACCGCAGAGCCTGCGTAAGGAGACGCCATGGACCGTCCCTGGTGCTGGCCTCAGCTGACCTCCCTGGGGAGTTGGCTCCTGTGACAAGGGAAACCAGCAGGAGCGAGCAGAGGGGACCACACCAGCCGGAATGATTCTGTGCCACGGTCCAGCCGTGGTGGGGAACGGTGCCTGAGGGAAGGGGTGAGGATTCCAATCAAGATGATCAAGACAATCTCTTGGGCAGGAGGGCACAGCGGCTTTTCTCTTGACCCGCTGGCCACGAGTTGATTTTTCACACAGCTTCTATACAGTTCGTGTAACACAGTTCAGCAGTTACAACAGCCTTGTGCTGGGGGCTAGCTTTCTGTAGCCATCTGCTTATCTAGGAGACATGGCCGTCACCAGACCCTCTGTAGGTTGCCGTTGTTATCTAAACTGATAGAGTGTACAGGGCTTCCTGACATCTATGCTTTACTCCTGCGGGCAGGAATTTCTAGTTCCTCATATTTGTGAGGATTTGTTCAGCGGGCAGCCTTCTTTTTCCGCCCCCCACCATTCTGCGCAGCGAGACGAGCTATCGCTAAAGCGAAAAGACACCTGACTAAGTAGGAGACGATATTTGCCATCCCACATCTGACAGCGGGCTTGTAACCAAGATCCACAGAAAACTCATACAAATCAACTAAAGGAAAGCCAAAAAAAAAAGAAAAATCAAATAATGGACAGAAATATTAAGTAGACACTTCTCCAAAGTAGACTACGGTAGCCTACAGACACAGAAAAACATTCAGCCCCACCTGTCATCTGGGAATGCAGATCAACACAATAAGATATCATCTCACAGCTGTGAGAAAGGCCCAGCTCAAAAGGCGATGCTGGTCACCCACACAGCGGCTAGGAGTGGATCTGCATCACTCCGTGAAGCATCTATTTTAATTTAGAGCTGCAGCCGGCGGTGCCAGCCTATTGGCTAGATATTGGCAAGAATGTTAAGGAAAAAGGAAGCTTCATACACAGTTGGTCAGAATGTGGACTAATCTAGAAGCTTTCCTAAGGAAAACAGTATGGAGGTCCTAGCATATATTCCTGCAACCCCGCTTATATCCAAACATGCAAAAACACTCATGCAAAGGGTCTATACAATCCAACATTCACGCTGATGAAAAAAGCACAGCATACATGCCCATGGACAGATAAGTAGATTAAAAAGTCACACTAGATGGCTAAAGTGGAATACTATGCAGCTACAAAAAAGGTCTCGTGCCATTTGCAACGATATGGATAGAACTGGAAAGGATTCCAGTTCTATGACAAAATCAGCCAGAGGAGAAAGACAAATACTCGATGGCTTCCCTGACACAGAACGTAGAAGAACAAAACAAAGGGTCAGACCAGAATGAACCCAAACAAACCCCGGAAACCTGAGGTTGGGGCTCACCAGGTGGAGGGAGAGAGCAAGGTCAGGAGGTGACGCAGGAGACGGGTCGAGAGAAATGGCTTCTCAGGGATGGCTGCGGGGGCAGCAGACATCTAGAGAGGCGTGATCCTCCAGAGGAGCGTGAACCAGCGCTGCCTCGGCGAAAAGGAAAATGAAAAGCACGCTCGGTAAGGTGTCAGGTGACACGTCACGGAGACAGGGCCGTTCTGCGCCTTGGCAGCTCCTCCCCTGGCAGCCTGGCGCAGCTGGGCCCCCCTCTGCAGGCGTGTCTCCGCAGATGGCGAGCTCGATGTTGTCCCATGATCACGGACAGCTTATCCTCCTTACCCGGGCTCCACAGCGGCCGGGGGTCTGCGAGGGTGAGGACGGGGAGGCCACAACCCGCCGGCCTGTGCCCGTGCAGCCTCTCAGTTGGCGCGACGGCCCACAGGCGCCTGGGAGAGTCCTCGACGCCCCCCCTTCTGGTGCTAACCCGCGCCTGCACTGGGAATGACCGTGGAACGACCACAGCCGTCTCTGGAGACGCCGCCAGGCCGCTGCAGGCAGGTCTGGTGAGACTGTTCCCGGATGGACCCGAAGCCCCGCTCTCCGAAGCCCAAGCCGCTCTCCCGCTCTCGTCGCTCTTGCACACGAGTCGTCTCCAGGCTCTTCTCCTGGAGAGGAAGCCCCTTGGCAGGGCAGGTAAGAAGCGCAGGACCGAGCACCCAAGGGCCAGCTTGTCACTCCCCGAGTCCTGCAACACGAATGTCAACGAATCGCTGTGAAGAAGCAGGAGCTGAGGAAAACGAGGAGGAAGCGGCTGCGTGTGCTAACCCTTGGCTAAGAGGATGACGGAGGCCAAAGAAAAAGCCGGAACAGGGAGGCAGAGGCTGTCATCTTTGGGGGCTCCCACCTCCAAGTCTGAATCCTGTCAAAATGAGATTTTCTATTTTTTGTTTCTGAGACCAGGTCTCGCTGTGTTGCCCGGGGAACTGCAAGCTCTCGTGGCCCGGGGTACCCGGACTCAAGCCATCCCCAGCCTCAGCCTCCCAGGTAGCTGGGATGACAGGCGCGCGCCACCACGCCCAGCTATTTTTTGGGACTAGGCCTCGCTATAGGCCCCAGGCGGGACTCAAACCGCAATCCCTAGCCCCGGCCACTTCCTAGGCTGAAGCTTACAGGCATGAGCCACCGTGCCCGGCCAAAAATGAGATTTTCTAAAAATGACAAATAAATAAGACCAGACAGCAGAAAAAAAGAAAAGAAAAAAGAAAACAAACTAGGGCAGCGCGGCACACAACATCTCCCTCCTCCGTCCACACCCAGCCCTGGGGGTGCCTTTAGGCTGGACAGAGGCACAGCTTGCACGGCGGTGGCATGCACCTTTAATCGCAGCCTATGAAGTGAGGCTGAGGCTAGGAGTCACTTGAGTCCGCAGGTTCAAGACCTGTGGGGGCAACACAGCAAGACCTGGTCCCCAAAAATAGCTGGGCGTGGTGGCGCGCGCCTGTCATCCCAGCCACCTGGGAGGCTGAGGTTGGGGATCGCTTGAGTGGTGGCACCCCGGGCAACGGGAGCCTGCAGTTCCCCGGGCAACACAGCGAGACCTGGTGTCAAAATAAAATAAAATAAAATGAATAAAATGGCCCCACGCACGTGAGCACCAATACTTGAATACAGCAAAGCGCTTCGGCGGCTCAGACAAGGTGGCCTCCGCCACGGTCAGCTCTGCCCACTACCCGCCTCGGCAGCTGATTACCCGTGTCACTGAAGTGACATGGTGGCGGCGCCGTAGGGACCGCGGGGCTGGACGCCGAGAATCAGAGGGTCCGTCGCCCGCGTGTCCTTCGCACCCCAGTCCAGGTCCAGCGCCCTCGGGTCCACCCTTCCTCGGGTCCACCCTTCCCTCCCGCCACGCCCCGCTGCTGACCTCGCGTGGGTCTTGGAGGCCCGGAGCTCCTCTGTCTGCTTAGCTTCTTTTTGTTTGTTTCCTCCACACACCGCGCTTGAGTGTCCATGTTGCGGCCAGGGCCGCTCACAAGATGCAAGGACTCGACTGAAGGTCAAGGCTGCAGGTTTCCTGCAGGTGCACCAGGGCCCCCAGCCAGCGTGGCGAGACCCCAGCGGTCTCTGTGACAGCCACCCCCATCCCATGGCGGAGGCACCAAGCCCGTGGGGGACGCGTTCCCAGAACGACGGTTTCCAGTAATGCTGGCGTCCAGCCTCCATCGGGGGGACAGGACGGTTGTCAGGGACCACCAGGAACCCGGGGAGGCGGACGCAGGCTGTGGGGCCGCCGGCCTGGCGGGGCCTGTCCACCGAGGGCAGCGGGAGGACGCGGCTGCCACGTGGAGGTTTTGCGCCACACGGAGTCGCTTCGGTCCGTCTGTTCCCAACGGCCTGTCCCAAGCCAATCCTGCTCGGCCCTGCGAGCCTGCACGGCCTGGGCTTCCTCGGAGGAGGAGCTAGAAAGTGGCCGTCGTGCGGCCCTCCTCGCCTCGCGGCAGCTGGCGCCCGTGTCCATCTCCACAGCTGCAGGCAGCGCGGTGCTAAGGGCCGCAGCTCCGGCTCTGAACCCCCGTTGTGACTCGCAGCACCGCCCGCCCCAGAGCTTCGCAAGCGACACGGCCCCCAGCGGCCCGGTCGCCCTCAGCAGGCGGGGCCAACTGCGGCCGGGCGGAGATGCCCGGCCGGGCGGAGATGCCCGCCCGGGGCTGCAGTGCCCGCAGGATGGACACGGCCGGGGCAGGGAGAGGAGGCCCCGCCTTGGGCAGTGGCACGGGCGGGGCTGGGGGGGGAGTGGACAAAGTCGGCCAAGAGAGAAACCGCGGCCTTGGCGCGTGGGACACGGAGACTAAAGGAAACAGCTCGACGGGGACGCGGCCCCGAACCCCAACCGCCCGGCCAGGCTGCAGGAGTGGCCTGGGGGTGGGGTGGGGCCTGAGGGCAGCATGGGCGGCCAGCGGATGCTGGGGTGGGGGTCACCCAGAGGGCCTGAGCCCTGCACCCTGAGTCCCGCAGCGCTGGGGACCGCCAGCCCCGGCCAAAGGAGCGAGAGGGACAACTCTCAGCGCAGCGGCGACGAGCGGCCACCACCCTGCGTCCGGAGCTGCCGGGCCTCGAGGCCAGTGCGTTTGTCCGCAGCCTCGGTGCCTCCGCCCCTGGCGTCTGGGTGCCGGGCTCGGGCCCCCTCGGAGGGCGGCCTTGAGGCCAGGCTGAGATCGGACCCCCGGCCGCCCCGCGGCCATCGCCCCGCAGGCCCCACCAGCCTCTTCCTTGGGTCCGGCCAGGACAGCGGTGGGAGGGGCGGGCCACTGGCCGCTGGCCGCGGATGCCACGTCCTGGCAGGAGACACGCACCGACGGCTGAGCAGCTCCATGTCTGAAAACGGCTCCGAGATAGACTGAATCGCTTGCTGAAGCCCCAACCTCCACCCCACTGCCTGCGAGGGACAGGGGACGGGGACGGGGAGAGGAGGACGTGGTGTCTGGTGAGGCCACCAGGGGACATGCTCGAGGGGCCTCCGTGGCCATTTATAGATAAAATGAGGAGGAGGGGGGAA